>VXBA01000395.1:0-149563 GCA_013399895.1 Serilophus lunatus
GCATATCAGACAAACAGCTCTTTGTAGTCCATGAAAAAATAATCAGAAGTCCACTTTTCTTGCAATACCTTGCACTCAGAGTCAATTTTTCTTTTTTTTGACATGATGGTGCGCGCGCTTCCCACTGGTGCTGGCTTGGTTGTCCTGCCTGGGANTCCTGCCTGGGAGCTGGAGGGAGGGAGGCTGTGGTGGTTTAGAACCACGACTTCACTATGCAAGGGCTCACTAAAATGATGACAGAAGGCTGAACAAAATTAACAGCAGGGAAAACAGTTTATTTGCCCCGGGGGCTTTACTAGGAAACAAACTTAAGGGGAACCCCCCAAACTTAACACAAAGATAACCCCTCGGGGCCTCGAGGCGCCATCACCTCGCTGGCCGCGGGCACTCCGGGGATGCCCTGGAGCGACCGCTGCTGCCGCCCCCAGGGATCCCCCGCAGGAGGGACCCCCTGGGTGGGGGGGCCACTGGGTTGCCCCTACGGCCACGCTCCCAAGGCTGCTGCCCCCATCGGGACCAGGGGACCCCGTGCCGGCCCCCTCCCCGGGCAGCACAGAGGTGGGGGGGTCTGTAAATACCAGTGGGCCAGATTGAGAACCCTGGGGGGCCGTATCTGGCCCGTGGGCCGTAGTTTGAGGACCTCTGGTTTAGATGATGGGTTGCTGTTGGATTATAGGTTGGATTTGAGGATCTCTAAGGTCTCTTCCAATGTCGCTGATACTGTGATACTGTGACATTTCAGTGTTTCTTGAGTTCCCATTCATTCTTCACACAATTGCAACAGTTGCATAGATTTCATACAGCAAGAGCAATATACTGACAGCTGCCTTCCCATTGTAAAGTCAACACAGGAGCAAGAGAAGCCCAGGATAGATCCCAGAGCCAGAAGGTAGTTTTATTCATCTAATCTCTAGGTATGTAGACAGTGAGCAGTACCATAGCAACTATCTGAGCCACTTGAATGAGTGAGATACAGAGATAGCAAGACTTGTTACTTATACAGCACCTTTTATTGGAAAATTAAAAAATGTCAGATACCAGTTTCATTTAGTAGGTAAACTGCATTCTTTTGTTGATATGGAGGTGCCATAAAACCTTTCTTTTTGTCATTGGGATACATCTACACGATTGAGACTGTTGGCAACAAATAAGTAAAACAGACAGAGGTTGTAAAGAAAAAAAAAGAACAAGCCAAGGGGATAAAAACATACTAAACGAATGAAGAACTGGTCTATTAGCAGAGCCAAGCCAAAACTTGGCAGCTCTATAAACCAGCTAACACAGAAATAAATGAAAGTCCAAACAATAGGAACAAATCTGGAACAAATAAAATCATGAACCCAAAAATATTACAAATTGATTGTAAAGATAAAAATGCCTTTTGAATTAATTGTGTCCCTGTAGTTTATTCTCTTGCACTCTTTGCTTCTGGGAAGATTCTGTATCTGAAAAAGCCATATGAAGTATATTCATAGAACAGTACAAATGGAAATAAATATTTCTCACTTGAAATAATGACACAAAATTGTCTCTTTGTTATTAGCTGGTTTTCCTCTGAATCATCTTAAACTTCTAGTCAGACAGCAAAGTTAAAATAAATTATTTCATCATGCTGCAGCATATTTCTTAACTGTGTAATTCTTTCCTTTGCAGAATGCAGGTACTGAGCAGATTGTGGTTCTATGTGTCAGCATTTCCCTGGTGACTATGAATTGCAGAATTTACATTTTGACTAAAAGGATGTAGTTATTTTTATAGATAAAAAAATCTTTTTTTTGCAAACTGACTCCACATAGTCCTGCTCAGTGCCAAGAAAACTATACTCTGCGTCTGAAGCAAAATGTAGACTATATCAATGAGGCCATCTCTGAAGCTTAATTATGAGATAATAGTTGCAACTTCTAATTTCAGGCTTAATCAGCTTTATGACATTCAGCTTCACAGCACAGAACTAGTGTGAATGCAGTAGGAAAGGTTTTTGCCATTTGAACATTGCCATTCCCTTGGCACACGCTTGGCCACCATCAGGGCTTGCTCAGCAGTAGTACAGCCATCGCAGGGACTATTCAGCAGGGAAAAGGGCACATGCCAGATCACCTCTTCCCTCATGGCTGCAGGCGCTGATAGATCTCCCTGTGGTGATTAAAGCCAGAGATCTCCCGAGTGCCACATTAGCCAAGGTCTCAAGTTAGCCAACCTGAGGTAAAATCCTGTCCAATGTAAGAGAAATTTGTAGTGTTTACATTAGTGACTGAGCAGGACAAATTTGTCAGATAGCTAAAATTAAGAATGTATTCCTTCTTTATTTAAACCTTTCCAATTTAAACATTTTCTCCTTAGAAATAAATCAGCTAATAAAACCATAGTGTTCTATCATTGCAAGACTGTCATTTAAACTTGTCCTCCATATCACAATGGATGTAGGCCAACTATGGTTTAGAGGCCCAGCAAATGGCAAGCCAAGTTTGATATTTCAGTCAATTAATAGCATTGGTATTTATGCAGGAATGAAGCTGAAAGTGCAAATAAGGCCAGTGACTAAACCTTTACAGCAATTATATTTAATAAGGTACTGCATGTTATTTACAGAAAAGATAGATCACACAATTCCTACACATAAATGCACACAAAGTGTAAAGACAAAACCTGCACTCCCATAACATGCTAAACAAAATAAATAAAATGGAATTATTTTGGCACAATAAGTATTACATAAATAAATATTCTAGAACATAATGAATTAACATTTATTTACAGTCTGTTGAAAGTGCAAAACAATTGGCTGAAAATGAGGATATTTGTAAATGCTTAAGACCAGAAAATAGGTGTTAACCAGCCACAATTAATTATAGCTTGAATTTAAGGTTTTAATGTCCAGGAAAATATTTTCTTGAAATCCATTTGTGCATATTGTGCTCTTTTTAAATCAGTCCTTTGCTACCTTTAATGCTGATTTTGACAACCTTACTTCTGTAACAGAATTTTGTAAAAACCTGATTGGTAGTTTAAAACAAAGAAGTAAAATGTAAACACAGATTAATCTATTTATCACTCAAAATATTTTCAGTCCCATCAGTTTCCTGAAATGGCCACACTGCTTGTAGTAGTAGGCAGTATAATTAAAATTAGGAATTTTTCTTATCATCTGTTGTATTTAAAATGGAAATATTTGCAAATCCTCTCTGAACTAAACTGTATCCTGGACTACTCTTGAACTCACATCTTTCATCAGATGCTTATATGCATCTTCTGCTGAGGTCAACAGTAGCTGAGCAAGCTAAACTGATGATCAGGTTTGGTCATGACTTGGGAGAGTAAATCATAAAACACAGATTTTTAATTAGGGAGAAGAAACCACTACCTACCTTAGAATTGTTTGAAACTTTTTGTGCATTTCTCATTAACTATTCTATTTCATTGTTTGCCTTTTTTTTTAATCCATATGAGAAATCACTACATTTTAAGATGAATTAACAGTTCACAACGTGGCCACCCATATACCTACAGCACATAAATTCTTCTTCAGCCAATGTTCTTCAACAGGCTGGTACATTGTGCGTTGCCTAAGACCTTGGAATATGTTTTTGCTTATTTTTGTAGTGGCAGTGCAGTAGCAGAGAAAGTGAAGTTCTTAACAAGTGACCTTGACAGGATAAAAGATCATTTCTCATCATCGCTTCAAATGTTTATGCTCGACGCGGTTCCAGTCGGTGAGACATCTGTGATAAAGTTCTCTGGTTGTCAATCACATTTAATTGCCGCACATAGCTCCGAACATCCTGATGGTTCTTATTAGTTAGGGCTGCATCAGGATCTGGTGAAAGAGAAATGATGTAGGATTGATACACTTACATGAACAAATGCCTGAACAGAATGCATAACTCTCTACGAGCTGTCACAGGAAAGACTAGATCCTGGTGAGTTGAAATGTTTAGAAACCACTCTCTTTGAAACCTTTCCTCCATATCTGACAGTCTTTTTTGTTATTACCCCCCAAAATTAACTTTTTCTCTTGGATATCCTTGGCTACATTTACTAAAATTGATAGTCCTTGGTTGCAGTTTTATACATCACCTTACCAGTCAATAGCTAACAAGTATAATTCAAAGCTGTCAATCTGCTTTTGAACCAGCAAATTTTACATAGATTCAAAATTCTTTAATTGATTTAAGTCACCTTTCATGTAATATTCCAATTTCTAGCTCAGTATTAAATATTTGTTACATTGTAGCGCATAGTGGCTGCCCCATTCAAGCCTCAGAATTTACTACCTGTTTACATTACTTAATATAAACAGCAACAATTATGGAATACCACTGAGTTAAAAATCTGAGTATCTTCAGCCTCACAGGGAATATCTTACAATGTAATGTTACATGTGTTAGGTAACTTAAATTTGACTAAAAAAAGATACCGAAGCATCTACTATACATGACTATGCATATATACAAAAAAGAATGGGACTTAGATCCAGTAGATCTATATACTAACATTTTGTTTTATCATATATAATGAAAATCTACTTCCATTTCTAAATATGTGGAAGTCTCACTAGTGCTTAACACATCAAAATTAAAGACACATAGCCAGAAAAACCTGGGTAGTGGGAGGAAAAAACCCAAAGAATTTCCTTTAGCTTGATCTTCTACAGTTGAGCTTTGACTGAAATAGAAACTAATTTTTGTGGAAATATATTGGTTTACATTATTTATTCTGTTGTTTGAGAAAGAGGAAGGCTGCTGTGAGTCAAAATGGATGAAGCACTGAGGAAATGCCAGTGTGACTGGGACAGACAGTGCACATAGATGGGACGAGACCAACAGAGCAAGCTGGTCTGACCACACAGCTCTGTCATCTTACATGGCCTCAATTAGGTTCTGGTAATTATACTGACAAACAGGTTTTAAATTCATCACCTTACGTCATTTATAAATGTCATGTTTCCAGACTGGCTTCTTATTAAAACAGGGTTTATCCAAGCAAATATCTTGCACGTATCTGTGTGCTGCCTGCTAGACCACTGCTACTTCAACCATTTCTGATCCCAGTGGCTAATTTCAATTGGCTCTAGTTTGACAGATGGGTAGAGACCTCACAGATATTTAGCTATACATGCTTGGAAAAGAGATGGAGGAGAAGAGGTTTATTAGAGCTTCCTGAAGGATATTTCAACCTGTGAAGCACCACAGGATCCAAATATGGAAGAATCACTGGAAACCAGGCTTGTCGATTCTGGTACACACAGAATTAGTTGTAATTACGGTAGCCACTGATGATAATGCTGACTGTGCAGATGTAACACACTTACTGAAGGATTGGCTTCGGCAGAATTTCACTGTCCTGACAGTATTGGCAATCATGCGCTGGAAGGAAAAGATGGGATGCAATCAGAGAACAAGTACTGCATTTCATCATCATTTAAACAAAGCACCTAACTGTGCCTGAATGGGAAGACATATGCCAATAAAAGCAGTCATATGAATGAAAATATAATTTTAATGCTGATACTCTCATATGTAGGGTGTGATTTGCATTTACACAGGCTCTAAATAAGCATGACTATAATTTACATGTGCTCAGAGAGCCCTTTTTTCTTGCTTGAATGCTGTAAAATGCCCTATCTAAGAATGAAAATTGGCCCCTTCAATGCGCATGTCTTTGATAACATCTTACCACATTAAAAAGTAAAAGGAATATCATGTGGAACACTGTGGAGTATATACACAGGTTAATTTAAAGACCATCATTGCCTAACACCAAGGCTATTTCTAGAACATATTCAGCAATTAAAGAGCTTTCACCTTTTATATGAGCATGAGTGTAAAATGTAGTCCTCCTGGAAAATGACAGTGTAATGGAGCATGTGAGGATGTGTGTTCACTGATTCCTCTGGCAGAATGCTCTATTCACAGGTGAGGTAAAACTGTGGCCCCAGCAAGTTTCATCAAACAGCCCTGATGCAGTCTTAGCCTGCACAAGTGTATCTAACACAACATGAAAAGTGGATTCACTTTTGGTGGACCCTTCTACTGAAAATTCACAAAAAAGCGCAGAAGTTACTTCAGTCTTTCTTGGCTATGCCTCCTTCTCAGTAAAAAAGACATAATTTCATTCGGGTAAGAAAATATTAATCAGTACCCTTTGCTCTGATAAATCAGATGTTATTTTACAATAGTTTTTAAGAAAAGAAATTAAGGCAAATCATGCAGCAAAACAATTCAGATTTAGTTCTGGACTGCAAAATCACACTGGCTTGTATGATTAGAGCCACACAGGTAATACACCCACCAGTGTGGGGGCAGAATTAGTTCTTCTGCATAATATCAAAGAAACTGAAACTTAATTCCTTAGCTAGATAGTTTGATTCAATCACTGTTAGAAGGACAACATTTGTTTCAGTTTCTTTTGCTTAGATTAAGAAAAAGTAGAGGAGGGAAATGCTATTCCCAATTAGATCTAATGTTTGTTCCAACACAGCAACATCTTTCGACACAGAATGCTCTCATCAGGCTGCTTCATACATTCTTTAAGTTTTGTGTGAGATTTAAGTTTTGTGTGAAGCTAGTTAGTTGTAACCCCTCACACAGTGGAACGATATATCTCTTACTAGAAAATAGTAAAGCCTAGGGCATGCACTTCTCAAAATTCATACACCATTATAATCTTACATGAAAATGATGTTCTAAATAAAATATTTTTGTGAAATCTGTCATTCCAGAAGTGGAAAGCACCAATGTAAAACATTCCTTACACACATACTGAATAATCTCAGACATTTTCATGTACTGTCAAGTATACGAATACAGGTATGGCTACTGGTCAGCATATGAAACACTACTGATATATCATGTACTGAAAGTTTGTGGATTACACCTCATATTATCAAATGGAAGTGTAGTTATTCCGAAACTGACCTAAAATGTCTTGATTCTAAAACACACTTTCCCCAAAGATCTAGGGAATTTGGATATGGGCCTGCTTATATTTTTCCTAGTCATATGCATTTACATGTGAAAAATAAGTAGAATTAAAGTAAGAATAAGTTTTATCTTATGTTAATTTTCATACCTCTTTAAGCCATGCTTACTGGGCAGATTTTCTAAGGTATTTACCTTGCAAGCATTCTCACAGGAGCTTGGCATTAAGCGTGTGAATAAGCTCCATTGACTTCAACAGAACCTCTTAAATATTCAAAGATAAGCACCCACTACAACACTGGACTGAGACAGAACATGTCACACTGTGTGTTTTTCAAGTCTAACCCAATCAAATGATAATCAAAACAACACAAACACATAAACAAGACTGTTTCATACCTCTATGGATTCATATTTAGCCCTGCTATGTGATGCTGCTATTTTGATTTATACTAGTTCAAAAAGTACTCACCTACAATAACTGTTTCAAGGACAGACCAAAATTGAATTGAACCAGCCAGCATGATGAAGTTTTAAGACTGTCTAACTTCAAAGGAAGCTTTGCTAAGGACACTTCTTTTTTATGAAAATAGCTATGTGCTTCCTAGATGGATTGTTGCTACACATCATTATTTTTCACACACATAAATCTTTAGGTTTTGAAGCCTCATTTCATAATAATCTTTGGAGCTAGACTGTAGGTTCAGGGTTTGATTATCCTATTAAGCTTCATATATGAAAACTTAAGATTTATTACAAAGTGTGTTCTTTGGATCAATTTTACTCTTTTTTTTTCTTTTGTGTGGAATTTGTTCTCAAAAAAACCATAGCACTCAGAATAAATATTGTAATCCTATACTATACTAAAAGACAATTCATGTGTGTACTGAAGGTTTTTAGAAAGTTTTCCCTATTTCCAAATTTCTCATTATATGGGCTCTTCCTTTCCAAGGAAAACCAAAGTGGCAATGGACTTGTCTGACTTCTGGTTAAAGGCTTAACTGCCTGGCTTACTTCAGTTGGCTGAAAGACTTCATTTTAAGGGGTTACTTTACCTATTCCTGAGGATAATGTGATTCAATCTGTGCATACAGAAGTGTCCTGGCACTCATAAAACACAAATGAATGAGGAACTGGGTGTTAAGGCTGAATAAATGGAGAAACTGTGCCCCAAAAGCAGCATCACAACCCAATGGGGAGATTCTGAAGCATTATGTATCCTCAAAGAGCTCCTTTCAAATTGCTTTTTTTCCAAATGCCATTGTACTGCCTAATAATGTCTAAGCTCATAACAGCTCCTCTTTGTGAGGTGCGAAATGAACAGAAAAACAGCATATGAAACAAAAGAGAATTTCCCTTCCTGAATCTTGTAGATAAGTTGGATTGTCTTCTTTTCATGCAAGAAAACTAGAAACATGTACAGAAAAAATGTTCAGATGGAAATTTAATTGCGTGCTCCTTACAATTTTTCTTCAAAATGAGAATTACCTCTAGTCAATGCCTGCAAAGATTAACCTGTCTTTACTCACAGTGCTGAGAAAGACCACTGTTGAAAAGCCATACAAACCTTAATTTGGATCTTTCTGAAATAGAACCAACTGCACAATATAACAAGCAATGGCTACTACCAGCATGCTACATGTACACAGCAATACCCTTTCAAGTTTTACATGGTCTGGAATTGTGGCAGCAGGCCAGCACATTATCTTCTAATCCATTCTAAACCCAGGTTGCTAAATATTATAAATATTCATATATGCCATAGAAAGCTACTAAGGCTTTAGTCACACACTTTTTGCATAATCTTTATGTTCCAAAAATGAAATAATGTTTGCCCTTTTTTTTTTTTTTGGCGTATGGATCAGATGGTGAATTCGCTTTTGTTCCTCTCCACAAAACCTGAAAACGAATATGCACAAATTCTCTAATCCTCATTTCACACCTGAAAGGTGAAGAGGCTTGACAAAAAGTGCACCATGACAAAAAGTCAGCACCACGGCACTGTCTTGTGCCTGTCCATGGCAGGTCAGCACTTTCAGAGATTCTTCCTGACTTCTGCTCCCTCTGCAGGTTCCATTTCTGGATAGTGTTGACAAGAAGATGGTGCTACAGAAAGTGATCTTTGTTCAGTCTGTCTGATGATTTAAGAAATGGCACTGATAAAGTTCCCAAAGAACTGCATCTTCCCTCTGTCTATGAACACAAAATTCTGTACTGGCAGTCAGAGTGCAGAATTATGCAGCTGAGGTTTGAAAAAAGCAGAAATCAGTAAGTGGTCAAGAATATGAAATATTGCCTGTCCCTAGGGAGAGTCATGCTCAGTACTTTATTCACTTTCCTCTCTCTTCTTTCCCTGGCAAGGCATAATTCTAGGAAAGGGCTTTTAAATTTTTTCTAAATATATGGCTATAAAAGCAGTGTCACTTGAATGTTATATATTGCCATGTACTGAACTGCAGGTTGTAGCTTGTCCTATATCTGCTAAATCATACAGAGTTTATAGGAACTATTACTACTGACAGTTTTGGGTGCTTGCCTTCACCTGAAAAGAGGGTCATTCTAGATCACAAACTAATTGTGTTTGCTGCCTATTGCCACCTTTTATCTTTCACATATTTACAGCTCTCAAAATGTCTCCCACCTGCCAAACTAAAGCTGCAGCATTTAAAAAAACTTGACAAGTCTTGTTCCTTTGTGACAAATATGTCTTCAGTTATTACATAGACGACTCTTCTAAAGCATCACTTCCAGCTAACATCTACAATCAACTCACTAGTGAAGAAGAGATAGTTTAGTGTCATGGAATATATGCCAAACTAGAAGGTACATCTGAGTAAACCATGGTGGAAACAGCTTGTAACCTGTCTCCATCAGCTTCTTGCACTAAGATAAGTAAAAGACCTTCGATACTTCTCAAAAGTCATGTCTTGTTTGGTATTGAAGACAAAGCCTTTTACTAATGACTTACACTACTAAGATCAGTAATTTAGTTACTCTGTCAACTTACTGACAAAAGTATAAATAATATTTTCCAGGCTGGATTTAAAGGCCAAATGCTTGTTTCCTCCACTGGCCAAGGGAGCCCTGCCCTTACCCCTTGCTGCATACAATATGCATAGTAAAGAGCACAAGTACAGTGCAAATACAAAGAGTAAGAGCATACCTATTTCTGACACATTCAATAATGTTTGCCCACATCTTGTACAAACCAAATGGGTCTATTTACAAACTTCCCTCTTTACCTTTAGCTGTGGCTCTGCCAGACATGGTTATTCTCTTTCCTGGCTAGCTGTCCCTATCCTCCCACTCCTCACAGTCTCCTCCAAATAAGGCATCAATGGGGATCTGAAGATGGGGAAGGGGAAGAAGGAGCGGGCAGTCACAAAGGCAGCAGCAGGTGAAGCTCAGCAGTGCTCTGCAGAGCGATGTTCCCCTAATACTGCAAATAACACAGTAATGTCACTACACTCCTGAAAAGATCAATTAATAGGCAAGTGTAGCAGGAAAAAATTCCTTTTTAACTAGAGTTGCTAAAAAAGACTAGGCCAATGTGGTTTCGCACCGTCTGTCTGTTTTTCCCTTCTTCTCCAGATAATTTTGTTCAACTTGAAAAAAGAATCCAGAGTTTTCAAACACAAGGCAGCTCCTACCAATTTTCCGTGAAAACAGATGGCTGGGGACAAGAGAAAGATTGTGTAAGTGTCCTCCTGTCTCCTTCAGGAAAAAGGCTGTAGTGCAAGTTCCTATGTTATGACAAAAGCCCATTCACACAGAATTCCCCAGCCATGAAGAAACGACACATGCCTCAGCCACAAGGAAAGCTCTGAGCAGAGCTCAGGCAGCCATGAAACACAAACGTTTAGGAAACTAGGCCTCGCTGTTTTTGGCACTCAGGGGTTAGAGTCCTGGCTCAGACACTGCCTCACAGCTCCTGCATGTTTTAAGATGCTTCGTTTAATATAAATAATAACAGAAACATCATGAAACAGAAAAGATTTAAAGGAAGCTGTTTCAGCTGAAAAGATGTCACTAGATCAAACTTCTACTTTTGGCTGCCAGTTACAGGAATAAAGTTGTCAGCAGCACATCAGCTGTCGGGATCAGAGCTCTGTGGTGAGAATGCAGACACGATGCCAGAGGCTGTTCTCAGTTTCACCACTGTGCTTACATGAGAGTCAAAGGGACCCACCTCCTCCAGTGGCAAATGACAACACCAATGGCAACTACCCAGATATTGTTATTCATAAAGCTCAGTAAACATTAGAGTTAGGATAGATCGAGGGAAACAATTTTCCAAAGAATGAAGATGTTTTAGAAAGAACAAGTAAGGGTGGCTCCCAGCAATATTCAGAGGAATCTCCATCTGCTTGTGACAGAACATCATGGAGCAGAACAGAGAGAAACAACAAATGGCAGGACATGATTCCTGTGAGGAAATCTGGTTTCTTCTTTTCTCCTGAAAACAGCAGATTTATCACAGATTTACCTTGGATTTATCCTTACGTAAAGGAGTAAAATTTATCTGAGAGTTATCTGGCTGAGTGGTCTTGTCTTTGCTAGTTAATATCTGGCAATTATGTGTGGATATGATAGTTGTAGGCTCAGCACAAGTAGGTGGCATTGACTGAGGTTTAACAGTAGGCTTTTCTTCTTTGCTTGACCTGATGACACAAGAAAAAGCTAAAACATGCCAAGTCCACATTAGGATTTGAATGAATTATGTGGGTGGAATTTGAATACAGGTTGCTTTGAACAGCTCTGGGTTGAAAGAGGCAGTAAAAACACCATGGAAGGATGTGGAACAGCTAGTGAAGAATAATAAAAATACCAAAGATAAACTTGTAGTAAGGCCAGCAGAAAAAGCAGAGTGGGCTTTTAGGTAGAGCACCAACTGAAGAAAGGTTTAAAATACTGAAAAAGGAGAGTATTTCCCTTTCTGTTGAGTGGAGGAACATGAGACATAATATTGACACTTTAAAAAAGATGTAGCATGAAAAAAATTTTTTTTCAGGACTATTTCTACATGACAAATCTGGGTTGAACTTCTGTCTATGGAAGTGCTTACAGGAGAACTCCTGCCTCATGTAATGGCTTTTACACATAGTCAGGCATAAAGAAGAACCTGAGGCATAGAGCTCTAAGGCTGGCAGATGTACTGGCTCTTCTGGCTCAGGAGGTGTAAATAGGCCAAGTGAGGTGGAGATGTTTGAGCCAGCCACAGAGCCATGGCTATAGCAATGCAGCTGCCATTCTCCTCATTTGGAGGTGCTCCAACTCAGTCAGAGATCCCTCTGTGTTCCCCAGAGTATTCACTATCTACACTAAACTATATATATTTATCTACCTAATTAGAGCAGTCAATCCAGAAAAAATAGTCCTTTTCTGCAGGTAGAAGACTCAAGGACTTTGGAAGGACATGGCAACATAAGCTGTGTATGCAATTACAGAATGTCACTATTGCAAAGTGAGGTCAGGCTCTTACTCAGGCATTAGTACTGCCATTTACTCACAAGAAAGTCTGATCTTAGTAGAGGAGTATTTTCACCCTAGGACAGAAGCTGTTCTGGAGCTACAGATTAAAATCTAAGAGAATTCACTCAAAGTGATAACCACTTGTTGATCACAAGTTTTTTTAAAGAGATGAAAGTCCTCCTTTTCCCTGTCTGCAATTATCAGTACTCACAGGGCCAGACAAGGTCCTCCACAGTGCAGCGGATATAACCAAGGAGTGGTTCTGGTTACTGTAGTACTAAGAACAAGCATATATAGGTGCCAGAGGAGATATGCTCTCACATGACTGATGAATGGATGAGAGGACACAGCCTCAAGTTATGCCAAGGGAGGTTTAGGCTGGATGTGAGGAAAAATTTCTTTACTGTAAGGGTAGTCAGTCATTGGAATAGGCTGCCCAAGGAAGTGGTGGAATCACCGTCCCTGGAAGTGTGTCGCCATCCCAAAGAATATGTGAATGCGGCACCTGGGGATTTGGTTTTCTGTTGAACATGGTGGTGCTGGGTTGGAGTCTATGATCTTAGGAGTTTTTTCCAACTTTAGTGATTGTATGATTCTACAATTTACTGCCGGAACAGTAAGTCAGGTTTGGTTTTGCCGTGCAGGGCTCATGGCTGGGCTTGGCTAACTCAGGTTCCCAGATGCAGGTGTCATTAACCATATTAATTAGGAACATGGCCTTATCAACAACTGTTGAGGAACTTGACTTTCAGTTGAGATTTCTGCAATAGGAAGTTATCTGCTTGCAGTTTTTGGCAACAGTGTTTGAAATGAAGACATTTAGGTGCAGGATTTAAAATAAATCAAATTTGGGCATAATCTAGCCTTTTATCATTGATTCTCCTTTCCAATATGAAAGCGACCAAGTCAGAAGATATTTCCTTTAACTTGTTAAAGGAAAGAAGAAAATAAGATGCTGCGCATGTTCTGTTTAATGCTTCTTTCATTCTCTGAGGAGCAATGCGGAACTATCCCAGCTTGAAGCAGTTCAGTTTTGTTTGAAGGAACAGCAGCTAAAATCACAGTTAGGTCCCAAACTGGCTGTTAAAAAGTGTCTCAAACAGCTTTGCTTCCTGCCACTGCTGCTGTCTCTCCTATGAAAGACTTTGGCTGTGTATGGCTCAATAGGCAGTTTCTTCTCCACCTCTGTGAGGTTTTACAGAAACCCAGAGGTCCCAGCCCCTGTGTTAGTCTGCATAACACAGACTATTTTTGCCAGCTCTTCGTCCTGTATTCGCTTTCTCTAGCCCTGGAATTCATTGTTGAGAAATTCACTCTTGGAGAGGTGACTAGGGTCTTTTTAAGTTTTCTTTCAAATATGTCATACATACCATTTTTTCGAAGTTTACTAGATTGTCAGTGAATGTCTTGTTTCCCTCATGAGTAAACGTCATGTCTGTTTAGAAGTAGAAGACACATAAAAGCCCATTACTGAATCATGGCCACACAAAACAGTAGAACATTTTATCTATCACTTACAAAAATCATAGCAGCTGTAAAAGCAAAACATTTAGGTTTTAATTTGCACCATTTCTGAGACTAAGAAAATCGAGGTATGATATTCAGACGTACGAAAGCAGGTTTTTTTGTCTCTGTGTCATGCTTTTTACAATGGAAAAAGATAACACCTCACACTGAGATTGATTTTTGCTTTTTCTTCCTGCTACTCTTATCCTTCAAATATTTGACAAATAGCTTTCAAGTTAATAATTCTGATAACTTCCAAGCTTACCTTTTATAAGTAATGGCATGAAAGGAATTATTGGAGGGTCCAATTTAGCTACAGTTAGTCTGTAGGCCCTATGGTTTCTTGATGGATCCTTAAAAAAACCCCAAAGAAATCAAATAATTACTAATATGTATTATTATATGTATTGAGATACTGTATGCATTCAATTAGACGTCATAGCATTTGTTAAAATCATTATTTTTTCCCCTGACTTTAAAAGCATCTGCAAATTCAGACACCTCTTACCATTCTCCCAGACCGATTGCATGATGAGAATGCAGCCACTAAACACAAACATTTTCTCATGCCAAATAGCAAGGTAAGATATGATTACCAAAACATTCTTCACAGAAGAAACCACACATTATCTTCCTCCCTCCTTGCAGCTGCAGATCGTTTTGCATATGTTGTAACACTAAAATGTATTGCCTGGAAAAATCCAGGTTGAAAAATAGAAATTCCCATATGTACTATCAGAAAACATGTGATAAAGCTTTTCTGAGTTCCCAGATTAACTCTGAGTGGTACATAAGTTCTCTCAGACTAGGTTCCTAAGAGTATAATTTATTAGTCATACATACTTGTTTTAGCAGCTCTAAAATGGGATCATAAACTTCTTAAAGTCAAACAAGGACATATAAAATGCTCTGAATCAAAGAATTCAAATCAGTAACTCTGAAAATGAATTATCTCAGATTGTGCATAGGATAAGAGATCTATTGCTATTCACCATTAAGCTTTCAAACTCTGCATAGATCTTCTTGAACTTGCTTGGAAGTTTCTGTTAAAGAAAAACAAAAATAGAAAACCTTAATTAAATCCAATTAGTGTGGTAATTTTACTGTAAACGCCAGTTTCTTCTACAACATCCTCAGTCAGGAGAGTGCTCTTTTTTTGCCAGATATTTCTAACAATGTGCTAATCTAAAATACAACATGTTTCCTAGCAACCAGATTATAAATAGAGACGGGACCAGCCATGAAACCTGGATTCTGATTTAAACCCTGCCATGAATTTATTCCTTTGGGATGTTTGTTTCAGATTTTTGTTTGGCTCACATCACAATCACTGAATTCAGAATGCAAGTGGATGGTCAAGTGAATGGTTTCAAGACATTCCTGATTATAGCCTATTTGAAAATATAATTTACACACAGCTTGTGTAGGGGTAGCTCAGCTTAATTATTCATGCCTATGATGAACTGCCCTTGCAAACATTCATATCCATGCCTGGGCACTTCCAGGAGGTTTTTTTGTTCATGCTGATGCATCTCCAAGTATTGCTTAAATTCTTCACATGCCCAGCAGCAAAGGGCCTCTACCACTTTCTGGGGTATAAATTAATGAGTATTTTTTTCAGTCCACAATACCTACGCAAATAAATCATGGTCAGTTGGTTATGCAATGATTGAGAGGGGATGGGCTTTACTAAATAATTTTTTCCCCTTCATGCATGTTATGTCATACAGATTAAATAACTCACTATAAAGACTGTATGTTACAGCTTCAGAGATCACAGTAATTTTTTACATACACTCAGAATATGTCAGCTTTCCACTTTTAATAAGAAATTCCTCTGTATTTGCTGAATTAATCAAACTACTACTGGAAGTGGATAATATTAAAAATTAATAGAGACTTTTTAGTGCAGAAATTATTTTTTGAAATACATTTGGAGTGCGTACCCTAGCAAGCTATTTACACTGTGCCACAGCAAGGGCCTAATTTTTAATGATGTGTGTCAACAACTGTGTGCCTAGTTTGCATATGCATGCAGATTAGGTATTTGTGAAATAAGTGGTATAATTGGACATTTGCACCTGCAAATATCTAATTTGTGCGTGCAACTAATGTAAATGCATGATAATATAGCAAAAATCAGGTCTTGATATGTTTTTTTAAGTGTATTCTTTATATATATCTGCCTAAAAATCAAATTGCAAAAATTCTCTTTATAAACCAACTGCTCTACAGAACCAGAGTGTGATAACATTTCCCTAATCTCAGATTAATACCAGACACCTACAAGGGATCTGTTGCCCCCCAGCTGAGACCCAGTGCTCATTTCAGTTTGCTGTATGTAACATTCATATACATTCAATTCCTTCTTGTCTCTTCATACTACTGTGCCATCTCGGCTCTCCCAAATCCTCTCAGTAGCCTCAAATGAAGGGTCATTATTTTGAGAAACTGTCTATAGCATTGATTGTATATGCCACAACATGTACTTTTGAAAAAAGGGCTGGTGTTTTCTCAGACATATTAGTCTCATCTCCTGTTTCAGAGCACATTTTTAAAGATCTTCACGTTTCAGTCTCTGTTGCATCAATAACCTTAGTCATGCTAATTATTTTGAATTTCTAACGAACAAAACACATGCACATTCAAATCTGCACTGCTTTTGATAACCAGTAAGGTCTCAGTAGTTATATGTGCATACTACATAGCCCTGGTGAACACTGCACCTTTTTTATGTATTGACATAAAAAAGAGCAAAGCCAGAGAAAAACATGGAAGCTCTGAGAATGAAGATCAAACTGACAGTAAGCAGGGAAATACATGTCAGAGAGAAAACCAGAACTGGTTAGGAGAAATCCACAATTTAACAGGACAACAAATTCCCTGTGGAGATCAGAAAATAATACGTAAAAAACAGAGGATGAATTTTAGTGAATTATCTATGGAGTGATCTCACTGAACCACTAGTAAAGGCACATAGCAGATGGGTGCCAGCTAAGAGGTTAGCTGGCCAACTTGCTCATCCTGTTGGGCATTTCAGCTCATCCACAGAAGTTGCTGTTGACACTCTTGTTAACTGCTTATGGATATTCAGCACATTTATGGGTATGGTGTACTGCCTTACTCTTAAAAATTGTCAGCCTTAGATAAAGACTTATGGTCAGGAGCTGACTTAGTAGATCTAATTTTTCAATAATAAAGGCCCAATTCATGTTTTTGCAAACTAAAAGCATAAATTCCTGTCAAGCTTCTTGGAATTTGACTTTGTCTAAGACTTACCTCCCATGTTAAGGAGAGACGGCTCACAGCAACATTACTGAGTCCCATAATAATAGCAAAAAAGGAATTCAGATTTTTGTATTCTTTGCAGCTGAAACAGAAAGGACAAGGTTTTCAGTTGTACATAACAGCCAGAGTAGTATATACAACAATCTTAAGAGACTTGAACCCCAACATCTAGCTTAGATATGAATGAATTTGGACAGCCCTGGCCAGCATGTCCGCAAACACCTCTTCACCAATGTGTTAGTACTTCACCATATTCCGAAGGCTCCTTTCCCATCCCTCCTAAAATGACCTCCTGCTTCCACTTCATTGGGTGCCAGCTCCTGCAAGGACTCCTAGTCTTTGAAACAATTCCTCACCCAGAGACACGGTACTGAAACTGGGCTCAATTCAGTCCCGAGGGATATCTTGGAAATAGTGGAAGCACGTTTACAATCTCATTTGCTGTAGAACTTGCTGACAGCTTCTGAACAGCTACTAAATGCTGGAAGCTCTCCCTAGGTGATCTTCATCGCAGTTTCCAGGTTCAGCGAGTCTTTTTAAAGGGAGAAGAGAGTTGTCTAAAGATGTTCCAGTGATCTCTCTTGCAGTATAAGATTTCTATTACTTATAATTTCGGAACTCCTTAGTAAGTTTCAGGCAAAGAACTGCCATTTGTTGCCAGCATCATTAAAGAGGTCCTGGGCACTAGGAGCTCTAGGTCACACTCTACCTGTAATGCAAAGGACTTTTGTGGCCAATAGAAAAAAATGGAACATGTAACAGTATTATTGAAGATCTAATATGCCATATGCAGAAGTAGGCACAATCTGACAGAAACAGTTGACACAAGTGCTCAGCTGGAACTGAATTAGGTGGCTCACTGAGTCAATAGGAAAGGAAGAAAGAGAACAAAGCCTCTATCTCAGAAATCTGTGCCTCACTAGGAACTCACAAATAATTTTTCTCAACTGATTTGCCAACATCCAACTTCAGCACCTCAGTCTCTGCTTCTTCTCCTGTGAGTGGCTTTCCTTAGGTGTTGGTACTGGGACTGGTACTGGGACTGTTTAACATCTTATTCAGTGACATGGACAGTTGGATTGAGTGCACCCTTAGCAAGTTCGCTGATGACACCAAGCTGTGTGGTGTGGTCAGCACACAGGAGGGAGGAGATGCCACCCAGAGGCACCTTGACAGGCTTGAAAGGTGGGACTGTGTGCATGTTATGAAGTTCAAAAGGTCAAGTTCAAGGTTCTGCACCTGGGTCAGAGCAATCCCAAGCACAAGTAACAGGCTGGGAGGACAGTGGATTGAGAGCACCCCTGGGGAGAAGGACTTGGGGTTATTGGTGGACAAGATGCTCTGTGTGACTGTGCAGTGTATGCTTGTACCCCAAAAGCCAACCATGTCCTGAGCTGCATCAAAAGCCAGTTGGCTGAGGGAGGTGATTCTTCCTGACTACCCTGCTCCTATGAGATCCCACCTGGACTGCTGTGTCCAGCTCTGGGGCTTCCAGCACAAGAAGGACATCTTCTGCAAATTCTACAAGCTCTACACTAAATAGCTCAGTTCCAGATAGAGGACCTCTGTAAGGTAATAGAAACAGTGCTGCATGGCTCAACTGAATATATGCTGCATGTAAAATGTCAGAAGGTGGATCCTCCAAAGCACTACAACATGTTCAGAACAAAGGACCCTCTGCCTCCCAAAATGGACTGTACTGCAAAAATCTTACTGTTAAGTATGAATAGCAAACACATGCACACACACTCACTCTTGTATCCAACACAAACCTATGTGATTAAAATCTCTTGGTACTTGCACAGGTATATTCATCTTGGCATTTTCTCTATAAATACACACACTTCAAAAATTTCTCAAAGTCTCCTTAGGCTTATAATATATACATGTGTACAGAAAGAATGATTTTCAAAAACTGAATGAAAGTGTCTGAGTACAGTGATAACATATGAAGGCTTCTAAATAGCCTGTGGCTTTATCTGTAAAGAGGAAAAAACTGTGTTTGTGGATATCCATAAGAGTATGTGCAAGCACATCCCAGAAGGCCTTTCTAATACAATTAATATAGGAAGAACTCACTGTTGGAGATATAGTTCACTTCTTCCCTTTGTTTAAAAGTTTAATCCTACAATAGATGGAGAAAAGAAATGAACCTGGTAACCTCTACATCCTTTTCCAGCAGATGTAAAAGCAACACTGGCTCCTGGAACTGAAAGCATGTGTGCACAGCACTTGGAGCCAGCACTTTGGCCTTGCCTGCACAGATTGGGAGAACACATCACAGGGTGCGTGGCAGGCACGAAATGACGTGCTTTCTGCAATGGCATCTAAGCCTCCAGCTACTGAACTGAAGCAGGGTTCTCAGCAGCAGTTATCTTTGAAAAGTTATGTGTGAGGCATCTTGTTACCACCAGTCATGCCTAAGATTAATAGTGCTAGCATTGAGCTGTTCTCCTCGAACATTTTTCTAATGAGTCTAGTACTTCTAGGTAGGGTAAAGTTCTCATTAGGTCTCAAGGATCTTCACAGGCAAAACTTCCTCAAAGATACTGCTTCAAGGCCTGGTCTTTTTCTCCTCTCTAACTTCGGTGCACTCTGTTTGTTTTAGTGCGTTCTGTAGCACCTGTTACCATGGCAGCACTGCATAGAGGGCAGCACCCTGGCAAAACTTCCCTGCGCTTTTCCAGCGGCTGCAATTAAACCTGCCCTCTTGGTTTGTACCGAGGAAAATCTTGTGCTTCGGATTTCTCTGCTTTTAGGAGACAAAGAGGACTCGGCAGAGCAGACCGCTTTTAGACATTTATTTTTAGCATTGTAGTGATACCAGAAACATGGAAGTAAACAGGAGGTTGTCAGGCTGTTGTAAATAGCATAGGATCAAACCCATGACTGAAGAACCCACAGGCTAATGCGGTTTATTGAGAACACATTTAACTGTAATTCTTTGGACACTTTGATTTCAAGTGTTCATGGAAATTACTATTGTATCTTAATGACCACATTTCAACATTTTCCCCTATCACGTCCGAGTTTGGAAGGACCCCGACGTGTCTGTGCGCGGGTGCCACTGCCCTCTCCTGGGCGCAGCCCGCCGGGCCAGCGGCTGCCTTCCCACTCCTGCGCTGTGCAATGAGATAATGGAATATGCTGTGCATCTATTTTTAGAAACTAAAGAGGTAAATTCTGTCCTCTGTTCTAATTATAAACCTGATTCTGCATGCCTGCCGCTAGATTTTGAAAATATTCGGCTTTGACCAACTGTAATCCGACCTGAGGGCCCAAAGAAGCTCCCAGAAGGAAGCTGGTACTTGCAGAGCAGGGTGTCCTGGAGGAAGGAGCCACACTGCTCCCCAGTTTCGATGTGAACACAGACTTCAGCTATGTGCAATTACTAACTGGGAGGAGGGTGGCACCGCAGCTCTAATAGTAATCTCTCTCTTTACACAACTCCATTTAATGATGCAAAAAAGTTAAAACTTACGGTTTAACTGCAAGTAACAACATCTCTGTTGGGTAAAAATGCCTAAAGGCTTCTAGTCACAATGGCCAAAGCTGTGAACAAACACTGCATACCTCAGCAAACTGTTTCCTCGGACAGCAATGAATGCAATATACACTGCAAACTAGAAAGGCAAGGAAAACAGTGATAAAATTGGTAGCTATCCAGGGCACAGACATGCCCCTGCTCTCTCTGAAGTCAGTCGATGACTTGGTCTTGACTTTAAGGAGTCAATGCTGGCATGTCTGGTATGAAGGCTCCAAAGAGTTTAAATTTGATTAGGAATAAAAAAAAGACAAAAGAATTGAATGTTATCCAACCTCAGACCCAGCAGTTAGTAACAAAAGAGGACATTCATATTCCCGCATTTTAAAGCAAAAGTATTCAAACAAAATCACAGAATCATAGAATTGGTAGGATTGGAAGGGATCTGTGGAGATGACCTAGTCCAACTCCCCTGCCAAGGTAGGCTCACCTAGAGCAGCTAACACAGGAATATGTCCAGGTGAGTTTTGATAGTGTCCAGAGAGGGAAACTCCACCACCTTCCTGGGCAGCCTGTTCCAGTGCCCTGCCACCCTCAACGTAAGGAAATTCTTCCTCATGTTGAGGTGAAACTTCTTGTGTTTTAGTTAATGTCATCCTGTCGCTAAGCACCGCTGAAAAGAGTCTGGTGCCATCCACTTGGCACCTGCCTTTGAGGTATCTGAATGTATCAATGAGATCCCTGCTCAGTCTACTCTTCTACAGGTCCAGCTCTTGCAGTCTTTCCTCATAAGAGAAACGCTCCACATCCCTAATCATCTGTGGCCTCCTCTGGACCCTCTCCAGTGGCTCTTTGTCTATTCTGTATTGAGGAGCCCAGAACTGGACACAGATATGACCTCACTAGGGCTGAGTAGAGAGGGTGGATCACCTCCTTTGACCTGCTGGTCACATTCTTCCCAACGTACCCCAGGATCCCACTGGCCCTCCTGGCCACAAGGACACACTGCCAGCTCATGGCCAACTTGTCATGCTGTCTAGTAGCTCAGCACCCAACCTGTACTGGCACTTGGAGTTATTTTTTCCCAGGTTCAGGACCCTTCACTTGCCTTTGCTGAACCTCATTAGGTTTCTTTCTATGCAGCTTTCCAGCCTATCAAGGTCCCACTGAATGGCAGAAAAGCCTTCAGGTGTATCAGCCACTCCCTCCAGTTTTGTATTGGTGAGCAAACCTGCTTCAAATCGCAAGCAAACTGAAAGTAGCACGAGCATCATCATCTCCATGCTACAACCCCTTGCTCTCTCCTCTTGGTTTTCCCACTCAAGGCAATTCTGAGAATGGTTGTCCTGAGCAGCATCAGAAATAATTCTGTTTTCAGGAAAACTAAGGCTCAATTTTGCTAATATTTACTAATTCACATATTAATATTTGCTCATAGGGTAAATGAACTCCTGATGAACTGAAATATATGTACTGACAAATTTGATGAGAAAACATGGCCCTAAGAGATCATAGATCAAGGAGCAATGGAGAGTAGCACAGGAAAGACTATAGATTAACAAAGTTCTGTAAAGCCCTATATGAAAATGGACAGAATTACCAAATAGAAAATGTTTTAGCCTCTACTGCATGTGGCTGTCTGAAGAGAGAAAATAAAAACATATTGAGTATACTGGACCTCACTTCCAGCTCACATATGACTGCATACTTACTGGGCTGCTATCTTAATATACTTTTTTAACAGCTGAACACGCTTGCTGAGTTGAGAGCAAAGACAAATTTCGGTGACCACCCAGAATTGAATTTCATTAAATCTTCTTAAAAACAAGTCCAGATTTGCTGTGGTCTTTCTAAAATTGTGCCTTCCAAAAGTGTGATAGATCAATTCCAGCTAGAAAAGAGAAAACAGTTTGAACTTTTTTTAGAAGTTGCATCTTTTGGACAGAGGAAAGAGGCTAAGAAGGACCAGGTAAATATCTAGCCTGAAACTGGCTCTGCAACTCACATGTATTGCTGCACTGATGACAAGGATTCAGGTTACAAATCCAGTACACAATAGCTGAGGCATAGTAAAAGCATACCTACAGATTATATATAGATAGCTTAATACCTTAAAACATACAAAAATAATTCAATAACTAGGACATGTCCAGAAGAAGTTTAACTTGATTTTTGTATTTTGCCTATAAAATCAAGAATGTCTTATACTTTTGAAACTTGTAGGTGGCTTTATTGTAGTGTTTTTGCAAATCAAGTTTAGAGAAAGCTGTGGAAATACTGCACAAATATACAATGTACAACTAAACATCTTCTAACAGATTCTAACCTGCTGAATATACAGAATCTCATACCTCATGCACACAGTTGAAGAGCTCCCAATCATAAATTGTCATCTGATGTGCTAAGTCTTTGGAACTCATCAGTTCAAATGTTCCTACTGTACCAGTAGACGGTCCTTCTTGTTCTGGTAATGGTGCCTACAAATAGGAAAATGGTATAAAAATATTTTAGAAATCCAAAATTGCATGATTACTGCTTTCCTTGCATATTGTTACTAACATTTTTTTTTTCAGTGCGACCACTTTCCCAAGCATGTTTCTAATAGTAAAACCCAAATTTGCAGTAAAACTGAAACTTGCTTTTAATCACAGGCAGGTACTAGGAAATGAGAAGTCCTGTGTAAAATGAGTATCCAGTATGCACAGGATAGTCAGGAAAATTCTGAAAGCTCTTCAGAGGCACCATAAGAAAATAAACCAGACTGTTCTCAGGGTATTATTTTTAACATTGTTCTAAAAATTGAATCTAGAAATAAATGCTTCAATACACATTGTGCTAACTAAACATGTGTGTTTATTTAGGAGCATAGGTCTTTCCACAAAACTTTTGTTACGTTTCTTTTCACATACACAAATAACTGGGCCACAAAACACAAGCCAAATACTTCTACATGTTCCTGATTCTAATGAGAATTACTTCTGCCATTCCTCAAAAATCTGTAGTGATTGCAAGATCTTCTGATCATTTATAAAATAAACCTCATACTTTGATAGCACAGGGAGGTACCATTTGTGATTGCAAAACTCCTGGCTATGCCAATTAAAATGATATGCACACAACATTACGAGAAAGAATCAAGTATAAAACATTTTTGCAAGACACTCCCATAGTACGCAATAAATGAGATCTGATCCACAGTTCTGCACACAAGTAAATCTTATATTAAACAGAAATTTAAAACATGGTTTGAGATCAAGTCAGATGTGAAATAGTCTGTTGTACATATTAGGGTCAGAGTGTTTGAACCAGCGCTGCTAAAATACTAACAATCAACCCTCTTGCAAATTCGAAAGTGTGACACCGGTACAGCTGCCTGTGAACCCGCGGGTCAGCTGTTCTGTTCCCAGGAGAGGGCAGCAGAGTTCACGGACAGGTTTCCAATTTCTCATCACCTCTTTGTTAAACAGATAATGATGGAGAACGGGAATTGTCAACAGACTCCTTTCTGACTACAAACTCAGCGGAGTCTGCAAGATTAACAGGCCATATTAACATGCTGCAATATAAAAAATGAGTTTACTAAATGAATCCCCCTTATATAAGAATAATATATTAGCAATAGAAAAAGGACTGGATTGATATATTAAATCACCTTCTCAGGAATGCACAGCACCTAGGAGCCTTATTTTTGTATGAATTCTTGCTTTGTAATCTAGGGAAAACTGTTCTTTCAAACATCATCATAATATAAACTAATTAAAAAACTACTAAACCAAATCACAAGCATTACTAATTAAAAGTTTCACCTACAATTTTAAAAAAGTGTATATATATTAAAAAGGTATTCTCTAAAAAAAGTCCAGGACAGGCATCAATCTTATAAAAGCCTGCAGATTGCTCTAAATTGGAATTTACACAAAAGCACAACAGTTTTGCGTAGAAAATCCTAATTTGTGGAAATCTGTGGAAAGAGAATTGGCCACAGATTGAAAGAGGGCTTTTTTCCCCTATTTGGAGACAAACACAACATAGCTGTTACTATAACAAACACGTATTTTCCAAGGCTAGGAAAGAAACACTTAGATGCAAACTCACAGCATATTTGAAAATTCATCTAGCCAGAACAATTTTCACATGGGAATTGCCAAATGTAATGTGAATAAATGTTCATGCACAGACAGCAGCCAGAAATTGAAATGTGAAAGGATTAAACCGGGAGGCAGGTCAGGTTGTAACAATTTTCAATTTGTTTATACCTCCTTGAAAAAACGCAGCCGATAAAGGGATGTATTCTGTTACGCAGTGCTGAGAACCATTTTTAAGGTGCTGAATGTACTTCTCCAATTCCTACTGAAGTCAGTCTAGTTCATGAAAATGAACACATCACAGCACTGTATCTTAGAGCTCCCTGCAGCATTTTGAGTACTTCATCCATGGTAAACAGCACAGGGAAAAAGGCACAGAAAGCCATGGCCATTTGCTGCCAAAGCTATGTGTACACAGACAATGCAGATCTATATGTAAGTACCCACTGCAGTTGCACTGATGCAACACCCTTGCTTTACAGTAGCATGCCCCATGAGGGTATCCTTGGCAGGATTAATTAACCTTAAGAGAACACCAGAATTTAATAAACTGAACAAGAGGTATCTCTGCATGGAACTACATATGCTGGATTGTGCATTCCCTGGTTACTAAATTGAAAGCAGCAGCAAAGCACAGATTTTACCATATCTATAAAAGAAATCAGGCATACATACTAAGTGGCTTGTTAAAAGCATACAGGAGGCTGAAACAAGGCTAGGAGTAATAGAGTTCATGCTGACATGACTTGGCAATGACATTTGTTTTTAATGAAATAAAAGGAACAAAAAGTACAGTCAAATCAAACTCTATAAAAGCAGACCCCATGGAGATTGCTAGAATGACTGTATAAACTGTAGCACTTATGAGCAATTCCAACTAAGAAAAAGCAGACTTTTACCCAGGAATATTTTGTGTGATTCTACTTAGAATTATCTGAGATTTTGGCACAGTATTTTGTGGGGATGAGAAATAAAGGATTTTAAGGAATTTACTGTTTTATTTGGTAACGCCTATCTCTGAGAATATATCTCTATGACTTTGAGGAGGTAATGCTGCAATGAGGAACTACTGCATGTCTTAGTGACAATTCTCAGCTCTTCCTAAATGCTCAGTGTGACCAATTGAGAGAACTGGGATCAAGTACTGTTACCAAGTGATCAGATGAATGGATTTCTGGTCTAGTTTAGGAAATTATAACATTAGCTTGTTTTAATTTCAGGGTTTATCCCATAGCACTGTGACAAGCCCTTTGTTGTGAAGGTTTCCACTAGTTGTTACCTAAAGCACTGATAATCCAAAAAGAGCCAAGTGTTCAAATAAACTGAAGCACTGCCCTTCCCAAGAACTGCACCCATACATACCAACAAATCGAACTGATCACGCGGGCAAGCAAACAGCCGTCCATTAACACTGAGAGTGGTAAACACTGAAACATCGTGAGGTTTGAGCACAACTTTTTCTGTAAAAATGAAAGAAATTATTAATTATTATATATATGTAGAATTTACTGATCCAACAGCTGCACAGATCACCCTCCTGGGAACAAATTTTCTCAGCAACCCAAAGTGCAGGACACAAAATAAATGACAATGAGGTCCTCTTTATTGAAGAAATGTAATGATAAGCTCAGCCCAAACCAGTCTCCTACATAACTAAAATCCCAGTTCCAAACTGTACAGATCGGCCAAGAAGCCTGTGCTGCTATCTCTAGAAACTACTCGCACAAATTCAGCCATAATTAGGAACTCCATTAATTCTTTGCTGAACTGTAAGCATTTGGAGAGCTGTTCTTAACAGAAATTGCTTTGGAAGATAGTAACTGCATAAGGAGGTGATGAAATGCATTACAGCAGTTCTAAAAAAGCATAACACCACAGGTAAAGAGAAGATAACAAAGTAACTTACAAAACAGTCTCTTTCAGCATGTGTTGGCTGTCAGCAAATTTGACAATAAAAAATTGCTGCAACTTCAGAAAGAAAAGCTGCCTGGAGTCAGTTCTCAGGAAGTGAGCTGTTTTTGGCAGGCACCACTGTTTGCAAAAAACGCCTTCCAACACAGCTCTTATTACCTCTGTGTGTCTCCACACAGTCACACACAGCCAAAGCACTTGAGCAACACCACATCTCCAGCAGAATTTACCTTGCAGTTACTCTCGTATTTCCACAGCCTATAGTGGTGGCTGACACCTGACTCTCAGCAAACACAAGGTCAGTGGGTTTGGCACTAGGTTGCTCTGTAGTGGTTTATGTGGACAGAGCAGCCAGTATGGTAGTGAGCACTACTAGAATGTCTGCACTGCAGTGTTTTCTGAGGCTGCTGATTCCTAAGTCTAGCCTGAGATTATCCATGCTTACCTCCTACTTCTGTTGTGAAAAAACTCTCGCAAGTCTAACAGTGAAGGAAAATTGGGGTAGCTCTGCTCTGTAACATGCAGATACATAGGCTTCTCCATTTTTCCTGTCTCCCATGTGAGCTCCACACTGTGCCTGCAGTACAGGAAGGACTTGCCTCTAAGACAGAACTTTGTACTAGCTGAACCTGCACATGGGTATAAAAAAGCCTTGACTGAATTATTCTTTTAATCCCTCCAAAACTTCTGCTTCCCCATAACTGAGTAATGTTTAAGTTGACACAAATACAGTACCTCCTCCTGAACTCATCTTTACTATGATGAGGCCTTCTCCAGAACCCAGCTTGTCTGCTACTGCGCTGATCACTTCTTTCACAGAGGAAGATACTGGCACTCGGATAGTGGTATAGGTTTGGTCTATGCAGTACACCTTAAAGAGAACTAAAGAAAAGGACTGCATGATGTATTTCATGTGTAAAACCCACAGATTTACTGCACAAATTACTTTTACCTCAGTAACCACTCTTCAGAAATGCAACAAAGCAATAATAAACCACTACAGTTTTGATAGCTCCCCATTCATCAGATGTTCTACAATTTCTAGTATAGAAATCACTGACTTTCCAGGGCTTTTAATAAACCATGAAGTATTAGTGTCTCAGCATTAAAATGAAGGGATGCCATGCAGAAGGACAGTGACAGGCTTGAGAGATGAGTCTATGCAAACCTCATGTAGTTCAACAAGTGCAAGTTCCTGACCTGGGTCAGGGCAATCCCAAGCACAAACATAGGCTGGACAAAGAATGGATTGAGATCAGTCCTTAGGAGAAGGGCTTGGGGGTGCTGGTTGACAAGAAGCTCTACAAGACCCAGGAATGTGCACTTGCAGCCCAGAAAGCCCACCATGCCCTTGGCTGCATCAAAAGCAGGGTGGCCTGAAGGCTGAGGGAGACTTTTCCCCACCTTGTGAGACCCTATCTGGAGTGTTGCATCCAGCTATAGGGCCCCCAACATACAAAGGATGTGGATCTGCTGGAGCTAGTCCAGAAGAGGCCACAAAAGTGATGAGAGGGCTGAAGCACTCTCCTATGAAGACAGGTTGAAGGAGTTGGGGTTGTTCAGTTTGGAGAAGAGGAGGCTTTGGAGAGATTTTTGAGCACCTTCCAGTACCTAAATCGGGCCTACAAGAAAGCTGGAGAGGGATTTTGGACAAACCAAACCATTCTAGGATTTATGGATTCTAATTTAATCAGATACTTTGTTATGTTCCAGACATTATATTATTTTAAATCAACGCTTCTTTTCAGGAGTCAGTAAAACTGGCTGCAGACTCTCTTACTTACGGGAAAATAATTTTCATATTTATAAAACAGATTTGAAAATAGTTTTGGTTACAACCAGAAATTAAATCAAACTGTGTAGCAACCTGTTTTTTATAAGCAAGCATGTAATTGCTAAATCAAGAGCATTGTAGACGATGAAGAAAAATACCGTAGAGCAATAACTATACACTTGTGTGTACAGCTCAAATTTGCTCACAGAGTAAGTAATACATGAACCCAAGCCTCTGGGTGCCTAGAAAACAATACAATAGTACATTAGCCTGCAAAAAGTAAGGCAGCCTGAAGTGACATAAATTTAAGACAGAAAAAGTTAGAAAAATACTCTTTCAGCTCAACTGAGCTGTCAAGCCAAGTCAAGCAGCCTCTGGGGTTATAGCTATCCACGGATTTTCAGTGTTCAGTGTGCTGCCTGCCCTTCAAATGAGAAAGGTGCAGCCATTTGAAAGAAGCAGTTTCTGCCTGTCCAGACAGACACAAGTAGTAGTATTTCCCTGGCAGCAGGAACTGTTTCCTCTTTGTAGGTCTAGATGAAACACTGATGTGGACAACAGAAGCTGCATGCCTGGCAGGATTTCTGCCGTTCATATGCAGTTAGTTCCAGCTTTTGACATGGCTCTTCCATTGATGTGATTTAAGCCAGCAGCTTTCTCAGCTACAAGTCCTTGCATTTTATTGGCTTATTTTTACTGATGTTCATTAGCAGGAGCTACCTGAAGAGAACCAGTTTTAGGTGAAGATGTACCAAAACAATCATTGAGAGTACCTTTTCAGTAATCTGAAAATGATATTGTGATTTGCTGATGTAAATTTCACCTAATCTCTTCAGAGAATCAAACAATAGCAATAGGACAAACCAGCAGATTTTGTTTTCTAGGCTGTATGCCTAGAGTCTAGAATTCTATGATCCATTGCATGATTATCTGCTCCACTCCTGTCTTGCAAAGAACAGCTGTACAACAGCTCAAACTACATAGGGGAGAGAGAGGCTCAAACACGACCTTCAGCACCCACTACTTACTGCACTGCCATTACCAACAGAACACTGTATCGGTTCTTACCTGTTTTGTTCATTCCTTATTTTAAAGGTTTTTACTTCTTCCTCTGAGGAAGCACAGTGTTTGATAGCACAAGTAACTAAGAGGAAAGACCAGGAGCACCTCAAGTCAATGATGGACAATATTGGGCTAGCAAAAGCAAAGAGAGTTTGCTTCAGGCCAGGTTTCAAAAGTGTAGGTGGGTACTTTTATTTATTTTTAGAATTTTTTTTGAGAGATAAATTTATGCAAATCTCAGTGGCTTGAGAAAACTTTTCAGAGGAGGAACTCACCTTCATCACTGCCTCTGATAGGCTGGCGTTTCTGTGCTCTGTCATCACTTGTGTTGAAAAGCTGCAGAAGAACTTTGTGCTGAAAACGAATCATCAAGATTCACATCAATGCAAAAAGAAACACTATGTGGTATACATGAACTACAACAGAGCTCTTACCAATGGCAGAAAAAAAATAACGACACAAAATTTGACAACGTTGAAAGCTATTTCCTCAATGTATTTTTTAATATAACCATGATTACTAAAGAGAAGACACTTATGAATTTTCTGTGCTTCAGATTTGACTTTAAAAAATTGATAAATAAATTATTTTACCTTCTTTTGTGGTGCTTTAGGTTCTTCAGAACTATAAAAAGGTAAAGCATAAAATATATAACTAAATATTACCTGTAAGATTTTGCGTACAAAATAACCTATAGAACATGGAACACTTGTAAAACTACAATATTGACATATTCATATTTAGATATGAAAAGACTGGATGATACCATAGTTAATCTATGACTGAGGCAGAAAAAATACTATATAAAGTTCATGTAAGCATGAAATAAGCTTCTGTCAACCTCTCAGTGAGAGTCTGGTGTTTGCAAGAATGATGTGGAAAAAAAGAGGGCCACAGACATTAATCCAAACAAGCCTGCATGCAAACATTCAGTCTTGTATGAATGAGTGCCATTCACAGAATGGCTTATTAATAGATATAACTAATAAATTTTGTTTATTGATTTACTGAGAAAAAGGGCAGGGGAAAGAAAGAAGCAAAAACTGTACTTACATTTGCTTTACAATTTTCTCTAGCTCGGGTAGTTGCTCCTTTAGTGCTGCAATAATTCTAGTATCATCTGATACAGATACATAAAATTCCTGTAAATGATACAGAATAGTCTTTAAATAACTATAGGGGTAAATGAGCAGTACTCAGGAGAGAGGATTATGAGTTGACATCTGATAGCTTAATGATTATAAAGAACGATAATCTGCACAGAGGAACACATGCTGGGCCCAACCCTCTATTACTTCTACTTGTTTACCTCCAGCTGATTTAAAGCAAGAGTTACATATGCAGAAGGGAAGCCTGATGAGGTTCCTTAGCTCACCAACCACTGACTGCTTGTACAAAAACTGCATTTTCAGACTGTCAAGGATAAAGACTATAAAAATCACAAATAATCTACCATAATAGATTTTTTTTATTCACTGCTGTTGTAGTCTTTGTAGTCTTTTAGGTTTATTTGCTACTGAGTCATTCACTTTCAGCTACTCCAGTCTGCTACAATATCACCTTCTTGTAAACATTACTCAAGCTTCTTCCTGATACATCTACATAAAACCCCTTTGAAGAAAGATCTATGTGCTTGCAACAATGAATTGTTAACTTTTCATTTCTGGAAAAATCTCTAAAGCTTGTAAAGCTTTCTCATGTGGGCTTTCAGGATGTCTGCCATTCCTAAGGCCCCTCTCTCTCTTTCCCTCTGCTAATTTTTATGTTAGATTCAGTTTTAAGCTTTTGGGTGCAAGAACTTTCATTTGTCCAATAACAAATGGGATGGTGTTCCATAAACACAATATACAGTAAAAATGGCAATCATGATGACTTAATATGACCTTGGCAGTGCATCTTCTAGAAATCCAAGGACATGACACCTAACACAAAGAACTTACAAGGGTTCTGAAGACAAAGATCTTAATTTCCACTAGCTGTAGTACAGCTTTTATTCAAATGGAAAGGGCTTTTGGTTTTGTAGAGTGACAACCCTGCATCTCCTTCCTGGCACATCTCCAGCATGTATAAACAGCCCTCCAGTTCAACCTGTAGAGCTCCTGAAGTATGTACAAGTATACACTAACAAAGCAAATTAATGTACTGCTATAACACAATCTATCCATGCATTGCTTTGAAAGGGGTCTGCAACAGTATTTTCAGAGGTCCAGAGGCTGACAATGATTCAAGTACTATTGCAGTGTGTTTACTGTCTGCAGCCAAAACTGAGAAAACAGAGTTATCAGTTGGCACTTTGAAATGACCTATTTCTCTTCAGTTTGTGACAGAATTCTACAGACCAGGAACAGGCTTTCAGCTTATCTTGTTTGGTAGGTACTTTTCAGTGCAATGATGTGATCATTCCTTTATACCTCCAAAAAGGCCATTGCTGCTTCATCTTCTTGTAGCAAATCTCCATATAAAGCAGCCCACTGCAGAACCAGCCGAATGACTCGCCTTTTATTGTTGAGGGCATAATCCATTTTCTCCTGCTCTGTACCCTGAGAAGGCTGGGCATGATAGGTGCCACAGTGTCAAGGAAAACATTCAGTGATTGAAAATATCAAGAGCAGTATGAATTCTCAAACAACTGACTTCCAACAAACCACTTTCAGGGTGTTCAAACATAACTTTCCAATACTTTTAAATTCTGACATCTGCTAGTGCAACAATTTGCAAACCTTTCACGTTCATACTAAAAAGTAAAAAGACAGTGAATTCTCTAAAGACCACAGGAATGATCACAGTCCCACCACAGAGATAGCTGCTATAGGGGAGCAGACCAGAAATGACACTTGGAACAACAGAGAAGGGGATTGACTGTGGAGACTGAAGAAGGATATTTCTCCTTGTTCCTATGCAAAATCAGTTGAAGAAAAATGCCACTTGGTGTTTATTACCAATTTCAGTTTTTGATTTGTGAGGAAGATTACCAGAATGGATGCCAGTGTTACTTCTTTTATTTTACTCAAGGTGAACCTCGGTCCCATTATGGAAGGGAGATCTAGGAGTTTATAGCCTAAGTTGACTATAGAGACACAGGGTAAAACAATAAATTCTACAGTAGCCTCACTGTCTTGAGGAAATCAAATATTTCTACTATATTGAATGAAGTGTATTTAGGACACAATACTTCGGGAAAATTATTTTGTGATGAAAATGTGAAAAAATGGGAAACAGTTAACTTTTTTAACGACAAAATGTCAACATTATAGACAAATAGCTAAAAGGCCAGAAGTAACATTTATTGAAAGAAGACACAAAGAAAAAATTAAAGGCACAATGGGCAATAAATTGAAATAATTTGAGTCTTCAACCTGTGTGAAAAGAATCCCTAGCAGAAACAGGATATGACAATTTGTGTGTCTACTTCTCACTGATCCAAGGTTAACAATATTAACAATATTTAAATTGTTTCCCAATAAACTTGATAGCTGAATGTGAAGCAAGCACAGAATAAGTGCAGTTGCATCTTCAACTTTCCTTCCCAGATACCAGAATTCTAATTCTGGATTATCAGGAATAATAGTTTTCCCAATTACATAGAAACATATAAAATACTGACACTCACTGCAAAGTCAGCAACTTTTCAAGGTGTACCTTCAGTTGCTCTAACAGAATATTTTAAAATATTAATTAGAAAATAAAAATATTAATGAGGAATCCAAATTATATAAGATATTTATTTTAAGCTCCTCATTTAGAAGCATTTCTCTAACAAATACTACTAATAAAATGTAATGGGGAAAAAGTAACTATTAACTTACATTTTCCAAATTATCTTGTTGCCCAAAACCCCTGCAGGGATTTGACACATTACCAGAGTTACTGGGGCGCTCATTTGACTGACAAACTTTCAGAAACCTGCATCTTAATTTAATTTGGAAAGGTTTAAAATTACTAGAGAACTGAACATGTCAGCACAATTATGGCAGAAAGTAAGTCAAAAGGTCCTAAGAAATAAATAAAACATTGTAAGTTATGTGCTCTAATGTCTCAGGGAGCAAGTTTAATATTCTACTGAGTCATTTTTCTCATGCTATATTTACCTTTCAAACACTGTAATTATTTAATGTATTTTTACTTCCTTATTAACTGACTCACCACAGGCACTGGTAATTTTTCTGTCTTTTTACTGCTTATTTATATTGATTTTTATTAGCATTATCAGAGGGAAAGTCAGCGAAGAGTTCTGAAATTTTTATGGGATCTAGAGGATGCACCTTCATTGCAGATTGCAATAAGAAATAAACTACCATGTATTCTTGAAGCAAGTGTCAGATAATTGCAAAATATTTATCAACATCAACACGGTTGGAGTTCAATATATATATTTCTAAATATCTCTAATATATGCTAGGAAGTGGAAGCAATTCTGAAATCTGTTCTTCTCTGTGTAGGAACACAACTATATCAGAAGCTGTGCAAGATCAGTACCCATTACTACAAATGCAAACTATTTTGCTGGCATGATGGTAGAGGAGGTTCACAAAACACTCATACAGAAATATGCTAAAGAACTATCATCTACAGAGAGCAAAAAAGTTTATACTTCTTAAGTATTCAGGCAGTGGTCCTTTAAAGATGCACGCCTGCACACATGCTTACACACTTTCGCTAATCCAAGTGCACTTTGGCAGTGCTGCTCTATTTCAAGCTTGCTTTTGGGCCTTGTCCTGCCTCCCTATGACAAGCTGCAGCTCTGAGAATTTCTTCATTTCTATCTCTGGGAAAAGAGAGGGAAACAGGGGCCTTGGCCCAACACACAGAACTGATACCTTCATCCAGGAGAGGCAGAGCATACCTTTCACTTCCTTATAAAAAAGAAGTATGGGATTTTTTTAATATTGCAGGATCCATACACTTTAATGACTGGAAAAGGCTAATGTGCTGAAGGACAGAACAGCGTAAGCATTGACCCTGCAGCAAGCAATAATGTTACTGAGACAAAATGGTGCACCTGTCTATTCCTTCCAGGATTAAAATAACATACAAATGACAAAATGCTGCTATAAAAGAAGTGAAAGCCCAAATAATTTATACCTTGTACTATGCTTGGAAGCACTACAGTGGTCTAGTTCTACTCACACTTGCACACTTCCAGCTACGGTGAGTGTAGGAAAATAGACCTGTTTTGATTCAAAATTGGGAGCTGAAGCAAAAAGTCGCCAACTGAATCACCTTTCTTCTCTTTCTTTTTCTGTTTTAATTTCCTCATTGAGCATAACTAATCTCTCCATAGTCTCACAGCACTGGCAAACATTTTTGTAGAGTGATTTTGCTCATAAAAGATGAGCTTTGTTAGGAACCTTTCAACTCTAACAATAAATTTCAATGGTACAATCAACAAAGCACAGTTACCTTTTCCATATTCAGAATGGACTAAATAAACAATAATTCAGCTCTAGGAAAAGCTGACACTAAAGCAGCAGGGCACCAGTTACTCCCAGCCCTCCTCCTCTTTGAAAAGAATTAGTGTGATGCCTGCCATGACCCACGTAAGACCATGGTCTTAGCCTCCTCTTCAGAACATGAATATTTATCTTTAAATGTCAGTATCACTTGGATTTTCAAAAAAGCTTTTCCCTTATAAACAGTGAGGTACATTTTGCTTATGACTCTGATTTTCCCAGTTATGGGGTAACAGATGTATACAATTATAACTGAGGCTGGAAAAATCTGAATCTCAAACGGACTTACTGAAAAATATGAGCTAGATAAATCATGGAAGTAAACCCTAAACCATTAAAATACTGCACTTTCTTCCTCTCTCAAAGCTGTCAGCAAAAGCATTTCCTAATACTTTTGATATCCAAAACAATGTGATTTCGGAAAACGTGTTTGTTTCAGGTATACGAACAATTTTCTGCAGACCAGTTCCATAGGTCTAAAGGTTTTAAAAACAATTACTGTCCTTGCTAGGAGTAACACAAATAGATTCTCAAGCTTGCCAGATGAGGACACGATGCTCTTATTTTGTGGTTTCAAGGGGTGAGCTTTCCCAGATGTCACTCGCCCTGCTGAGCTTCAAGGAAAGCACATTTTCACACCAATATGATTCTAAACAAATAAATAGAGAATTGAAGTTGTTGTACCTTTGTCAGAATTCTATAAAATAGAGAACATTACACGTTTATTTAATGCTCCTGTCACTTGACAGCTTCAAGTCACTGTGCACAAGGAAAACTTTCAGTGTGCAACAGCTCCCCAAAGTAAATAACCTGCCAGTAACTGACAGATGGACACTTCACAGACTCCTGTAAAACATGCAGACAGTATGAGAATCACCCCAGCTCTCAAAGCTTTCCACTGTAAGATTCCATCTCCTAGTGTTCACATGCCATTGAAGTTTCTTGCAGCTTGTTAGCATTTGTTAGAAACTATTATTATAGATTATTACTATTTTAATTACTAATGTATAACAGCACCTAGGAACTACTTAACTATTATTGTATAAGTTTAGGTACCCTTTTGCTTGAGGTAGTTTGCAGCTTGTAATCTATAAAGTGGATCACTGAAATCACCAAGACATAACTAACCCAGCTAAAATGTAGGTGTTGTAGTTCAGCAAAAACCAAGAAAAACAGGAAGGACACACAAGGGTAGTCCAAATTTTTATGTAATTTCACTTATCCAGTGGAGGGATAGTAAATTTATTTTCCTTGGAATGGTAATTAGCACAGGAAAGATACAGTTTTCATGGTCTGAGACTGCATCTCATCATGGGTATACACTGTCCATTTCAGAGTTGTTGAGCTATGAACAGATCTTAGTCAAGACCCTGAGAACCCACCCCCAAGGCACAGCCTACATGGACCTTGATGTACTTCCTGAGACAGAGAAGCTTCAGTCTCATCACTGGTACGGATAGTGGCTAAAGAGACTTAACTTTTTCCTTACAAAAGGATATTGTGCCATCAAGGCTGGGCAGAGCTGACTATTTGGCATAAAAACACAGTGCATCATAATAAAATCATTTAAAACAGAATCTGTGAAAAGAGAAGAAAATAAAACAGTGAATTAAGCCTCTGCAAACAGCTTGGGGATCACAGGGATGAGTTTTCTCTCAGCTAAAATATCTTATAAGCCCTTTGCAGATAATAATATATTTGCACTTTGTTTGTAGGCATTAAGTATGAAACAGGGAAATGAACATATATCAGCTGAAATACTAAACTTTTAGTTTTTAGTGCAGTTGTTTTAAAAAGCATTTACCTGTGACAAAGAGAAATCTGGTACAGCAAAACCCCTCATATCTGTGCTTAAAAGAAAAATTTGGATATACTTCTGTACAAGTGTAGAGTGCTGTGCAGAAGAAGAATCAGGCCCCTGCCACAGCTGCCTCGGTACCTAAGAAGAGATGCTGCATTTGGCTTTAGGATCTACAATATTAGATAGCATATTTAGGGTATAACACCTGAAGGCAAATAATTTAATTCTTTGTTGATTTTCTACCAATGAGCAGAATGCCCAAAAGAGTAAATGGACAATCAAATTTATGGGTTTATTTCGATTCAAAAGTAGCACGGTCACTACATTTACATTAAAGCATATGTGAAATATATGATTGACATTTTCTCTGTCAAAAACCAGCAAGCTATTTTTTCTATTCAAATCATCTGTGGTAGCACTGGTGTAAATGCCAGTTTGCCTTATCTTTATATTTGTGACAACAATAGGGATTTATAAATCCTGGCTGCAGACACCAGAATAAGTTTGGCAGGCTAATATGGAATCACTGAGAAACAATAAACACAATACCCCCAGGGCAAAATTCCTACAGTGCAGTTTTTGAGATAACAGAAACATTTATAAACACTGTAAGAAAGGGATGGCAGAAAAAATACGGTGAGATAATTGTGTAATATATTACATCATTGCTTCCACTAGTATAATTCATTTAAGAAAACATCTCTCAGTTGACAAAACTCGCCTTGGGAAGGGTGAGTTTTCTCTCACTTCTTTGTGCAATATTGAGAGCAAACTGATTTTTAAATATTCTTCAATTAAAGGAATGCATAAACCAAACCTTTGGTTTTCCAGTACTCTGAGATGCTATATCCTAAAAGTAACTTTGTGAACTGTGACACTTTGTATTGCATTAGGATATAGACATAATCTTGTCATGAAAGGTTTTGGCGAAAAATTTTAAAAGATTTGAAAAATAATTTGCTTTAGAAAAATGTATAATACATGCATACTGTGAATAAAAACTTGTGATTATACAGTTGCAAGCTTAAAAAACCAACATTCTGCTTGTAATCCCAGTAAATGTGAATATGGCATCCTAATAAAAATTAAAAGGATTTTTTTTCTTTGTGGTGGTTAAAACACACACTTTAAAAGGATTTCTGTAATTTTTCAATTATTTCACCATTTATTGGCAACTGGATTTAAGAACACCTTTGAATAGATACTTAGACATCTGCACTGTAAAAAGAACTTGCAAAAGCAGTATTATGCAGCTTAATATACAAGTCTTAATATACAAATATATACAAGTATTACTTTATTAAAATTATGAGGATTTTTCTGTGTCAAGTTCTTCTCCTTTGAGTAACAATTCTTTCCCTGCATGGGGGAAAGTATCATGATCAAGGAATTTAAATTGTGATACCTTAAATGTGATATGGATATGAAGATTTGAGAGTACTTACACTAGCATAATGTAAGGTCTGGAAGTACCAAGCTAGTTCACATTATTAAGTGACATCCAGAACAAAAAGATATGAGTATCATTATTATTGTGAGCTCCATTCTGGCCTTGTAGTTGTGCCCATATAAAGTCATAACTAGTAGTCTGGCACCTCGAGGGATTTTGCTGTTCTACAATGATCTGAAAGTACAAATACCATAGAGCAGGCTTGGAGGAGTGGATTACCTTTAATTCCAGATTTCCTAGGCTTTCTTGGGGTTGTTTCAGAGCAGTTGATAGTTCTTATTCTGGGAAGAACTACTACTGGGTGCATTTCAAAGCATCACATTGCAGTGTTACCCCAGCAAGCCTATCTTACCAGGTAATAATAAACCAGCCTTTGTCATGTAGATACCTGTTGCTTCATTTAAAGTTGCTTCAAGGCGCATAGTTTCTAGAAAGTGCTCTAAAATTTTCTCCGGGGTTCCTGACATCACAATATACCTGAGGAAGGCAAAGGAGCAGTTAGCATCTCATAGGCAAAACAGCTAATCAAGAAATAATTGTCAGCAAGAAGACCACGTCTGCTGTGTGCCAGAGTTCTCTGATCAGAATCTGTGTGCTTAGGACAAGTATTCCACTACAACACTACCACAATTACACCATAATCAGCAGGGCTGTACTGGTGCAAAATTGGGGAATTCCAAGCAGCAATGCTCCTCCCCTGAGAATAAACAGTAATTTGCAGTCATTAAAGGGTCTTAACAGACTGACTATGAGCATAAAATAAGAGCCAGTTTGTATCAGTATCAGAGAAAGGAAACAATTTTCTTCAGCATCACTGACAGGGGTTGGTCTGAGAAGGTGGGGGCAAATAATGAAAGGCTGTATCTTCAAACGTGTGCAATTAGCTGAAGTAAGTGTTCCAAGTGGACAAAGTGGATTGTTCCATTTTCTGTAGTTAATTTAAGGAGATTAGAGAATTAGTGTGAGATCCAGGTTTTTTTGGTTAATGCAAAAACACTGGCAAGATTTTAACTCCCAGCAGAATACCATATGATATTGCAAAACTTGTCCTGTCATCTTTATTTTTCCTTTTCTTGCAGATTGGATTTTTTTTATCCATCCCTCCCTTCTTTCAATCTTTGCATTTTTTCTTTTTCTCTCTCTTTTTTTTTTTTTTATGGAATTCAACTGATAAAGTATGAAACTTAAAAAAAAAAAAGAAAGAAAAAAACCCTGAGAAGTGAAGATACTCTGCTCCTGCTGAGAAATAAGTGGTGGAGCTGAGCTCCTGGGAGCTCCTCCTCACTTTGAGCACTGACCGCCACAGTTCTTTTACCTGCCAACCCCTTTGGAAGAACTGTATTGATGTCCCAAGAACACAAACACTTGTTAAGCCAGTGCACATTCTCACAGAGGTACTAACCAAGTATCTAAGTGAGTGAAGCAGAGAAATCACAGGTTGCCGTACTCTGAATATGAAAGTGAAAATGAACACTGAAGTGACTTGCAGGGCTGCTGAATTCATCCTGCATGAGTGTGATCACCCATAAAGAGTTACATCTTGAGAGTGATAACTTCAGAGCTACTCCTTCGAAATAAAACCGTCACTGTTTGAAAGTGTGGCTTGAGGAGCTAGGTAGGAGCTATGTCTCCTCCACAGAGGAGGCAGCAGAACCCAAACTGTAACTGAGAGGATCTGCTCCCAAAGTGAAGTTTTCCCCAAGGCTAAGATGAAGAAAATTAGTTTCGTCCTGAGAAGTCCCTTAGGCTTCTTTTTTGAGCACAGTGATTTTCAAAACTACTGAACACTCAACTAGTGCATTCCAGTAATACATTCTGGAAATCAAAAAAACGTAAAGGTAACTTTGATTTGGACTCTGCATAAATGCAACCACTTACTCTATTTACTACAAAAAGAAACAAAAGAAATACCATCTTCACACTCAGTGAACTTTGAAAGACTGCTTCAGGGTGCTGAAAAGCAGACAGTGAACTTTCAAGGTATCTTCCAATTTTGGGTAGATTATGTCTATTTGTCATTGCTATCAGCACAAGCTCCCTTGCTGGCACATGGAGAGCATCCAAAAGCTGACCAAATGAATAAAATATTTACAGAAATGAAATTCTGAGCTTGACCTGAAAATATTCCTGGAATGTAAGATCTAAATTATCCTAAATTAACCTATTAAGCCTAACAACCATCTACCACAAATTTCTCTGGCTATTTTTCTAAAGTTCTGAAGAACACAATGTTAAATAATACAAATAATGCTGGTGCAAAGAGTTTGCAAGAAAAGCAAAAACTTCCACTTTTGGAACCATGAAAAATGTCACAAATTGAAGAAAACAGATTCAAATCTTTGAACAGTTTGCTGTGCATTCTAGCTGCTGATGCAAATCCACTGGCTATACTTGAGTTCCCCTCATTTAGACAAAGAAAAACTTGTGTGAGAATACATATTTTCCTGGTAGATACATCAAGTGAAAGATGAAATGGTTTCTGAAATACATGAAATGTGGATATAAAATGCAAGAAATGGTTTATTCAACCTTCACAGACCTTTACAAATCTTTGCATTCAGTTATGCAGATAAAATAGGTATATGAAATCTCAGATGAGATAAAAACTGTACCCAAAATATCTCACAGTAAACTATCTCTTTCTTTGAGAAAAAATGATGTCCAGGGTAAAGGATTCAAAACTTCTTGGTTCTTATTTTATCGAAGTTGTGTGAACGCTTCTGAAGAAAACTACATCCATTTGCAAATAATGCATTTACAAAGACTTTGGTGGATGTTCCCAACATCTGGAATGATAATAGCCTCACTCTACTCTTATCACAGTAGCATCCAAACAGAATTGTACTTTTTCCCTTTCAGTAAGAAAGGAAAATATAGTGAATATTGTTATAACAGTGCTTAACCTATTTTGTAAGATCTGCAACTTTCATTGCATGAGATCTTTGTTTTGTATATAAATCACACCTAGCAAACTCCCATTAGAATCCAGAGCTCAAAATCCAAAAACCTCTTCACTTAACAATAAAACAATGCATTTCCCTTGTGTCTTTTACATAGTAGCTCAGCTTAGTGGGGTTTAATCATTCTCCATGTCTAGTCCATTTAGAAGCTGTTAAATGAGGTAAGTATTTACAGTGAGATCTTTAGAGAATTAGTGTGTAAAGACATAGAGTTGGTGTGCTGCTAGAAATGGATATATTACCCAGTATGAGGTAAGTGATCAGCTGCAGATTAAAAATATAAAACTTTATATGCACTGCATTCTTCCATAGAAAGGGAATATGCTATTGTTTGGATACTAATACCACTAAAAAAGGTCAATAATTTTCTGACATTTTCACTATTTAATGAAAACATACTTGTGCTGTGGCTGTGAATTTCCTTGATTAGAAATTCTATTTCCTGCTGGGATCTTCTCCAACACCAAGACATCTTGGTCATGTTCTTTCAGTCTTACTGTATTTGCTTCCACATCCTGCAAGACAAGTTCCATTTAATAATGTAACTGCACCTGATTTGGCTGATTAGTTACTCTGCCAAAGTGCATGACTTTCAAACACAAAGACTGGTGTTGGTTCTTTCCCCCTGTATTTATCTGTCTTAATTCTGATTTCTTTATAGATAGAATCAAGAAAGAAGCATTGACACTGGAGGAAGAGGCAGAGAATTGTGGGAGGGACTAGAGGAAGAATGATGTGAAGAATCTCCAGCTATGTCAAATTAAAAAAGTTTGCTGAAAACAGAGTCTCCCCACAACTTTCTACATTTAATGCAATCTCTATCCCCACTTATATATGAACATTATTATACACAATAGGACTTTTCTCTTTAAAAAAAAAAAAAAAAAGAGAAAATAACATTTAAGAATAGTAAGTTTTGGCTCAGGAAACTGTTCATATTCTAAAACTAGCTCATAGTAGAAAAAGAAAAAAAATAATTAAACATAATGTGCATTCAGAAAACACAGGTAAATATCAGTAAGACCATGGACTTGGATCTTCTTTGAAGCACTGACCAAAGCTTAATCAGTTTTAAGTTTCCATGGCCAGTCCAACCTTACTGCAAAGGGGATCCTTGTTCCCTTTCATACAGTAATCACAGTCTTACATAATTTTTCTATCTGGACTGGTTTTATTGCTGCAATATTGGGCATATATAGGTTCAAATACATTATGATACTAGTTTAGACTTTCTGTACTATGAATGAAAAATAGCCTGTATTTATAGAATTAGGATTGGACTTTGAAACACATTTACCCTAAAGTGAGTAACTGTAAAATTAGTCTGGGAATATCTTTCTAGATTTCTCTGATAAAGTCATCTATGTATTTATCTGTAACTTATCAATTTGCCACTTGATTCTGCCTTGAATCAATTGAGATTAAGGTACCTGACATGACTCGTCTGGGACAATGACTTATCTTGGGTTTTTTCAATATTTGGATGGAAGATCACCCAGAAATCTTGGACAGTATAAAGCAAAATTGAACAAGGCAAATACTGGATCACAGAAATGTGAGAGACAAGAGATTCCATTTGGCCCAATTTTCTTTCTGAGCTAAGAATAGAAAAAGATGAAAGGCGACGAATATATTCTTTATTCAGTCTTCTAGACTGTTCCATTATTAGGGATACTTCAAACAAGGTTATCAATATATTCATAGAAATAAGATAGACTAGAAAAATTTGCAAGTTCTGATATCATGCTGTCAAGGCAGCCCTTCCCACTCACCCTAAGGATCCTGTTGAAGTCCTCCTTGTCTACTCTCAGGAAGTGACAGTTGTCTTCACGCAGCACAATGGATGCTGCTCTGGGAGCATCATTCACAAGTGCTAACTTGCCAAAATCATCTCCTTCATGTAGAGTACATACCACACCCTGCACAGAGCAAAACATTTACATGCAGAAACCCATCATTACTCTGGATTCTATTGAAAGTCCTTGTACAAACACTGGACTTCACAATCAAATACCAAAACAAATCTATTTGGCAGGAAATCAACAGCCAAAATAATGACTAGGAAACAATACTTGATAGCTGGTTATTACTATTACTAAAGAAAGTCAAGAATAGAAAAGAATTGCCTTGTTCTCTGAAATTACATTCAGCTTGAAGAACTCTTCTAGCCCTGCTCAAGACAGAAAGTTGCTGCATATTTTGTTTTTTATTTATAGAGGACCTAAAAAATAAAATCAAATTTGCAGAAATAACCAACAACACATCCTCAGCTGATGTACATCAGCAGTGCTCCATTTACTCCAATTCACAGCAACAGAGGATCTGGCCTATCCGGTGATACAAAAAATGTAACTAAATATGGGTTACTTAGAAATAGATGTAGCATCAGGGCCCCTGTGATAGATTTTGGTGAAACGTTTGGTGTTGAAATGGAGGATTCCCAGTCACTGAATGAAAAATCAATAGGAAAGTAGGAATTTTTAAATACTCAAGAGATTCCTGTGCACGAAAATCCTTTTTTTTTTTTTTTCCTTGAAAAATCTCTCGTAAGTAGGAATTTAATAGAGATGCTTTTTGGTCTACAGATTTACTAAAATGAAGAGCTGGTATAAATTGGGAAGGAGTTTATTCAACCTGAGAACCACTAGTCACAAAGCAGTACTTCTGTCAGACATGCCAGACATGCATGAGAAAAGTTAGTCATACAAATGCATGACAATATGGTGGTAAAGGGGCAGGGCAGAAATCCCCATTAGACAGAAGTCTAGCAATTCACCAAATTTCAGCAAACTGTTTTGTCCTAAAGAACTGATGTAACTCTGATGGATTATATTCAGAAACTGTGTAACGCATTCCAAAATTATAGAGCATTCAATTGGAAGTATAATCTGTAAAACCACTGGATCAGTTCTTAACAAAGTTACATTCCATTTGTTTTGTCAGACAAAGCTATTTTGCTCTAAATAAACTGTATTCCTTCAAAGTTTACTCTTACAATTTCAATAATAACAATCATATAAAATAGCTTCCAAAAAAAATACCTTGCCATAAATGACTACGTTTACTGATCCCTTTAGGATAATGTACCAAGAAGTACCTTCTTCTCCCTGATTAAATACTACAAGAGAGAGAAAAGAGTATATGATAAGAATAGAGTTATTCAAAATAAAAATGGGCCAGATTCTGTACTCAGTAAAATTCAAGGTAATTCTACAGTCATATTAACGTCTACCTTGCAAAAGGGCACACTATGATTTTAAGAGCAATTGTGAATCTGACATTCATTTACTAAAACTTTTCGGTATCAACAGGTCTCAGTAATCTCACATTTTAAATCATTTCATACAGCAAGATTTTTTTAATACAGGATAATATTAAAATACATTTTAAATAGAGATTGGTCCAATTAAAACTTCTAGATAAAAACACATTCAAAATATAGGTGATATATGCATTCAACCAAGATATAGAATTAATTTTGGTACTATCCCTGCATTTAGCAAAAGACTAAGCCAACACCTACTACTTAGGTTTTAAACATTATGTGCCAACCAAGTTTGAAGAGTGCATCCAAGTTTTACTCGTCATTTAAAAATTAAGAATTTAAATGTTTACACCAGAGATGAGAAAGAAGATCTGACAGGACTTCATCTACTTACAGACCGTTCCTGCTTTGGGATGTGACTCAAATATGAGGACACCTGCTAATTCTCGCTTTACCTTAAAACAGAGAGAGAAATAATAATAAGGACACCTGCTAATTCTCACTTTATCTTAAACTAAAGAGAGAAAAATTATAGTTTTTATATGTATCTTATTCCCCCTGGTGAAAGGAAGTCACATAATATAGTCCAGTTGCTGCTTTCCTTCCCTCTGCATCATTGACCAGTTATTCAGTTATGTAGCCAGGCAATGGTCTGCTTCCCTTGATGTCCTAATTCCTACTGATTTGCTTTACAGAGCATATGTTTCCTGGCTCCAAATTTGTCAGACAGGGGCATCTTTTAAGTTAGAGGTCTCCCCATCTTTCTTCATACACAAACATATGAAATGATCATCAACAATTAACATGATGGAAAATGTCAAATGGTATAGTGATCTGTTACAGAAGATAGCTAGCAATTGTCAGTTACTCCAGGGAAGTATTCCTGTTCACTGAGAAATCAGTACCCTGCCACTTACTGATGTAAGTCTGGCTGCTTCTGCTATGGACCTGCTGAGCCTCCTCTCCATCTGATAGCTCCCCAGGCAAGACCTGGGAAGCTCCACCTCACTACCTCTTCCAGGAAGTGGAGAACATGTGGAGTACCCTTGGTGTCAGCCTGCTCCTCACTGTGTTTGAATTGCTCTGTGTGATTAACTCCTTATGACTGACTGGGCAGCTGCCTTTAGTGGGGCACTGCTTACAACCACTTTTTGTCACTTTTTGTCACTGTAAACACTCTTAGTGTTACTTTCACAAAATAGCAGTGGCACTGGGAACATTTTATGATCCTGAGTTTTTCTATGTTCTTTATGTATCTCTTCATACAACCGCAAGTCTCCAAGGCAAATTGGTGGCAAATTTCCAAGCAGCAGGATCCTTGTATTAGGAGAATGTCAGCTGGTGACAATACATTCTTCAGAGGTATTACCATGTAACTTACCTATGCCAAATACATATCAAAAGCTGGCTCCAACATATGTATATTAGTAGCATTTTAACACTATTTTCTGAACTGATTAAATTGAAAAGAAAATTTTAGGCCATGAACTAAAACTTGCAAAGGAACTCTCAAATTTTTGACACAATCCGGATGAGAGTCTGGTGGCTGCCTCTCCTACAATGGGTGGACAAATTCAGGCACTGATGTCCTAAAAGGTACCCACCTTTGCTCTAGCAAAGGCATCAAGCACAGACATACTGCACTAACCACCTCTCCTAGAACTCTTTCCTGACAGCCTGTGCAAAGGGCTCCCTGTTTGTAGTCTGGAGAAGAAGTGATAAACGGTTGTTTAGACAGGTTTTTAAAGTACACTGACCAGTGAACACACCAGCCTGTGACTTCTGTAACACTTACCTCACCAAACTCTTTTATAACTTCTGCTAAAAGGCACTAACACTTACATAAGGACAAGAAATACAACCCCATTAGCACTGTTCTTCACATTGCAGAGAGCATTCCTATCCGTGTATGCCCACAGATGTCTTCTCAGTTGATTCAGTCATTTGTCTCTTCAGTGAATGAACCCTCTTGATGAAGTGAAAAATTTGATTTGTTTTTAACACCATATTATATAATTGCTTTTCATTCATACATTAACTTCACAGGCTTCTCTAGCAGGGATTAGTTCATCACCATGCGACTTGAGTTTTATCCATTTTATTTCCTGCTGTTCATGGCATATCTAGAAAACTTATTACTTTAGGAATTATGCCTTACTTAAAATAAATTAAACATTCCATCTCCTTTCAAGTCTATTGACCATTAATCTTCTGGTTCATGGAAGCAATGCTGTCTGTTATTCATCTGAAGATTTCCTCTAAGCTAGTTTCTGTCCTCTGCTTTAGTTCATGATGCACGTAATAGAATGGGATTTCCAGATTCTTACTAAAAATATGGAATCAACTGTACTTTAAAATGCGAAGTATTTCTTGCAGTTTGTATCATTAGCCCTACGTGTTCTATATGGTACTTACTGTCAATTCTGTCCTCAAGTCTGAATTGATTCTGAGCTGAAAACATTCTGTGTTTCAGATTTTTTTGTTCTGGGCTGTACTTGCAGTAACAAGAGCATTCTTTGCTGTCTCTCTCAGTATTTATCTTGGGTAGTTTCTTTCGTTTAACTTTTTCTGGATCTTATAGTAGACTTTTTTTCCATATGTCCCAGGGTTGCTTGTGGATTTTGGATGGCTGTTCCCATGTTGAGGAATACAGTTGTTGCAGGTTTGCAAGCTGCAGTAAGTGATGCAGACCAAGATGCAGATTGAGCTCTGAGTGGGAGCCCAAGACAAGAGGCTGTGAACTGTCAACCCTTTGCATGGCACAGGCACAAAGACCCATGGTGCCAGTCAGGTGAATGGATACTGAGAGACACAGCAGGAGCAGAGGACACAGGAGAGAGAGCAAGACTTGCGTGGCTTGGACTGTGAGGGGACAAAAGCCCAAGGTTCCTTTGTTGGGGGTCCCTCCGCAGAGGCACCAGCTTGAACTGTTACTGTGTTACTCCACCATGAATAAATTGCTTTATGGAATGAGACATCTGAGACTCCACTGGAAAATCTGGAGTTGAACTGGTAAGGAAACCTGATCTGAATGTGCATGGGTTGGGTGAGGAGCCAAGCAGGGACCCATCACTGGACGTCCAGGTTACTGTAAGCACTGGCTGTGAAGGGGCTTTGGTCCCAGCAGTGGAAGTGTCTGGTGTTGGGGTGTGCCTGCCAGAGTCTCATGAGTGGTCAAACTAGGAAGTTTGCTTAACACCCATGCAATTCAGATACCAACTCTGGATGTCTATTTTTTTAAAAAAAAACATGGCTCAGATGTTTGTATGGAATACTATCTTCCTTTAATGCAGCTTCATAACTAGCTACATCTGTCCAAGTCAACTGAGAATTATTGAAAATATCAGGAGCTTCCAAAGAAGCTACTGCCAAATATAGATCTACTTTCTGACTGGCTTCCTTTTTCTGAAAGCATGCACATGTTGCTGCTACCAAGTAAAGGGCTATTTAGCTTGTTTCAGTTATCTACACAGCGTGTCAGTGACAGTGAGACTTTACAAAATTCATTCTCTCCTCCTTTCCATTTATTCTTAGCTCTCTGCACTGTTCCTGACCACTCAGAGAGAGAATCTGATGAGCTTTCCTTCATTCAATGACTAGACTCCAACTAGCAAGCACTGCTGTAGATTCGTCCTCCTAACTGGTCCAAGCCAAGACTCCTGACAGATCAGAAATCAGTTCTGCAAAATTCAGTAGCACCACAGTCCTGGATGTCAAGTCAGATTGGATACATCTTCATTTAAACTCAGACATGGACCCAGACAGTGGCACTTGTGCCAAAGGAGTGAGATAGGGGCTGCAGAGAAATAAATTACAAGAATTGTATCTGATATCTCAAAGACAACCTACTTCTGCACAGTGCTTGGGTGATCCTCACAGATGGAATAACTTCTTTGCATGTGAAGTATAAATGGGTATGTTTACACTGTCTCCAACTCTAAAAAGCACCAGAAGTAAAAATTCAGCGTTCCTTTTGGTGATGAGCTATAATTTTGAAAATTACTTACTGTGGTAGAAAGATGAGATAAGGCCTTAATGTGGAGAAGTTCTTCATATATAAATTCTAAGTCATCTACAGTTCTCTGGCCAGGCCTATAGAGAGAAGATAAAAAGGATAACAAAATGCAATAAATGCCCAAAATAATGCTTCAGAGAAGAACAGAACAACACAAAATGCTGCTGCACTGTCTACTGAAGGGTTCAACCTCACTAAACAGGGCCTCAACGATGTTTCTGGCTGAAGGACTCAAACACACAAAGGATGGAACCTCTATGAATGCTACCTGAATGACACTGAGCAGCAGCCATGGCAACCACCTTAGAGAGATCCTGATTAAGCAGCTTTCCCGATTAAATCAAGTGTTCTATATGTAAAACAGTCACATAAATCAGGAATGGTACATAAAGATCTGTTCCTTTCAAAAGGACTCCTGAGTGTGAGATACGCTTTTTTTTTTCACGTGCAGTCTTAATAAGTTGTCGCAAATGAGCAGTAGTAGTGGTTTGTAAAGGAGTGCGAGAATTTCCACTGAACAAATTGGAGAGGCAGCAGTGCATCTTGGAGTACAGCAAACCACTGCACAGTTAATGTTGAATGCTGTTGTGTAGCAACAAAGATAAGTAAGAACCACTCAGTAGTTTCAGCTTCTCTAAGTGAAAAATACAAGAAGATGCCATTACTAAAAAGAATGCACTGATGACGAAATAATTCTCCTATAGGACAGGGAGTAACAAGGCTGCCACTATGACCCGAAATAATTACATTTTTTGTAGCCTACACGCTTCGAAATTTTCTGATTGCTAAAGAAGGACACAAATACTGTGGGGACTACAGTGTGTTGGACATGCTTTGGAGGATCTAATAAGCAGTAGCCAGGTCAAGGAGTTGTAGGAGCTTACAAGTAACTCCCAATCTTTTTCCCACTTACAAGGTTCTCTTCAGTTACAGTGTTTAATACAACTTTATTTTCTAAAAGGACAAATTCTCCTGCCATATAATTTCAGACAGCACATTGGAATTATATATGCACACACACAATAAAAAAATCCTTTAAAGCATTATCCCAAGCAACTTTTATAGGACTCAGTCCTTTCCAACAATATTGTTTAGATTTGTGAAAAGCAGAATACACCTAATTAATTCAACGGGAAAAGAACAGAAGAAAAGAGGCAATCTAGTCATAAGAAGGGAGAGAGGATGAATTTAAGATGTGAGGAAATGGGATACAGGAAGCCCAATCCAGGGGCTGGAGTTCCAAAGGAGAAGGTTTACCAGTTCTGCCATTAAGAACAGGCACAGTTCCAAAACCTACTGTCTGCAACGTGTGGTGTCAAAACAATTAACAACGCAGCTACATCTTTGGACAACCCTAAAAGAAAAGTCACGGTGAACCTTTGTGATGGAAGTTTTCTTCCTAAAATGTCTATATTACAGGAGACTAGCATCTAGAGGATCAGGAAAGTCATATGAAGAAATATTGTGCTCTACAGGCTTTCCACCTAATCACCTCCTGGTTTGACAATCTGTCTACATCACCTGTGAGGTACAGGAAGCATCCAGGCATGTCACTCTGCAGTTATATCGCATCCTTTTACAAAAGAAGCTTGATGGAGACTTCTTTTGGATGAAAGAAATACTGAAGAAGTAATAGAAAATATAAGGACATCTCTTCTAAGTAAGCCATATTTTTCATTTTTCTTCACTTACCAATGACATGCATTTATTATTACCCAGATTAAAGACCAATTTAGACAAAATTGGTTTTGGATGAAATAACTCTTCTTATACAGAATGGAATAAACTTTAAATGGAAAAACAAAAACTGGTTTGGTACTGCTATGCCCTCTAGTGACTCAAAATACTCTTTACTATTTCTAAATGTGGCTTGAAATTATAAGGCTGACATTCTTAGTGATTTATGTGGGGCAGCTTAATTAAGTACAGCATAAAACTAAGACAGTACTAGCTACCTTTCACTAGAGGTTTAAGAAACAGAAGGTAAGGATTTTAAAAAATAATAGGGAAATAACAACTTTATTACATGCTTGCAAAACCAGCATGTTTTGGAAAATGGAAAACACAGCGTGTAACAAATTAACAAATTTCTATGTGAAATTAAAACATAAAAGGAGGATGTATTACTACATCAGATCTCTGTCAGGACAAAAGGGTACACTCTTCTTTCAGTATGTTCATTTTCCTCCTCTGTTAGCACATGAGGACTGACAATCTGGTGGATAACTGTTCCTAGTCTTTACTTCTCTCCTGCAGATGTCACGTGGAGAGATATCAGGCATTGCTGTGTCTTTAAAACCTGTGTGGTGACCCACTGATGTTGATTTGTAGGATCCTGCTGTGTAAAGACCTAGTTTCTGCAGGGGACACATTCTAACAGCAATAGTTGGTTATAGAGAGGATAATAAATGGAATAGGTAGGGAATGAGAGTATACATTAATGGACAGAACTCAGGTGATATTAAGTGATCAATAAAAACTGTTCAGTGTTTGGAGAATTTATCAAGGTCAGAGACATGGAACTTCTCTGTGACTAGGATGGTGACAATAACCTAGTACTTTGCCATTGATAAGTCATGCGTGTACATGCAATATAATTGATTATTTTTATTATACAGCTATCCAGAAAATCCTCAAATAATAAGAACATGGGAAAAGATCAGAGACACTTTAACACTGTAATTAAGCATCAAATAAGCATGTATTTCCAGAGTACAAATTTTGTTTTCAAGTACCATAAACAATATATGGGAGACATGAATAATTTTATCTGTGTCTGTGTGTGAAAGTGAATGCACGTTCACTTACTCTAGCATGGAAGTTAACTATGTAATCTTTGTACTTTAATTGGTGCTCCTTGAATAGCTCCATATCATTTACCACACATAACAATCAATTTACCCATAGCCATCAATGAACTGATAGTCTGTATTTCCTGTCCTAGGAATAACTTCATTTATTAAATTTCACTGGTGGGAAACTCCAAGGATTATGAAATTAATACAGTCTTTACAGAGAAATCCAATATGTTTCTTACTACTAACAGATGGGTGGAACATCTAAACAAAAGATGTAAGAACAAGACAATAAATATATCTTGCTTAAGAATATATATTAAGAAGAAACATTAAGGAGACCTTAGAAAGCCTTCATGAAGCTATAGATTCTTAGCACTAATTAAATTGTTGTATATATTTTGCTGTTTAACATGTTTAATTTGTTTTTACTTTCTCTCCCTAGCATCCTGTTGTACTTACTTCTGCAAGTGGCACTAAAATTTGATTACTGATCACATGTGTAATCAAACAATCTGTTCTGAGAAAAAAAATGTGCTGAGTAAAATCACCAGGAATATATAAACCAGTTCTATTATTTCAGTCATATTGCTAATTTACTGCAGGGTAGGGCATTAAAAAAGAATATAATCGATAACATCATCTGAGTTAACTACTGTTTCTGATAATTATCATTCTTCCTGTAAAGACTCCTGTTTTATTGTATTTAGTTTTGCATTACAGCATAATATGTAATTAGAGTTTACCAGCAGGATGTATTTTCATACTGATGGGTAGAAACACATGTAAGGAAAAACTGTGTTAATCCTACAATAATTTTTCTAGGGACTTCTGCAAGATCTGCACCTGTGCTCCAGCCATTGTAAGGAGCAGAAAGCTGTATTTGCTAGTTCACAAAAAGCTATTTCCACATTCAGTATATGTGTTTCCAAAGGGAAAAAAAAAACAACCAATAGCACCAAGAGCCTGCCAAAAATTTCCCTGAGCTCTATTCTGTTTTTTAAACTATAGAACATTCTTTCACAGTTTGACAGTTAAAATGCTGCAGTTAATTTAATAAACAGAGAATTTTTTAAGTCAGCTGTCAAAACAAGCGACACTTTTTGCTGGAGATTTTCAGATTTCGAACAATAGAAAGTACCTTTCAAAGCAACAGCTTCATTATACAATCAAATTCTCAAAGTAATCTTCTCATCAAAGAATATTGTCTTATTTCTTTCAGCGTAATTATCTGAGTTCTGCAACCTCTCTGTAAATGGTTACTGTTAGAAAATGCAGCTGTGTTGGTGTGAAAATTGTGGGTCCTGCTCAGGTCAGCTAGAGCCAGTGTCTCTAAAGACCTGACAATTCCTTTGAACTTTTGGCAGCTATAACAGTGTCTAGTCAAAACTAGCAGGATTCTGAGGATTCATGGAGATTTTAACAGCTTTGCTGAAGCTCAGCCCACTGTGGATTTTCAACTAACAAAATCGTAAGGTATATAAACTGAATACTAGAACAATAGTTAATATGGCACCTGGCAGTACAAGCTTACTGCCATGAGCAAAGGGCAGCAAAAATAAGCACTTTTAAGAATAGGGAAAGATGTCGGACAAATGTCAGTCTTGAGAAAAACCTCTTTTTCCTCACTATATTGCACAAAATATCTCCTCTTAATATTCTCTCAGGTGATACTGTGGAAGTGACAACACAGAGAGAAGAGCAATACTTTCTGAAGCATCTTTCCAGCCTTTCAGCTCTCTGCAAGGTGTCCCGATGATAATCAATATTAATTCTACCAGGGTAAACTTACACTTCCTGTTCTGAAAGTCATGGTGGAAGCAAATGTAGTAGGATGCCAAAAATCATGACAAACTAAGGGGAAATTCTCCCACAGCCAATCTGTTCAGTCAGCCTGAGGCAAAGGAGATAGTGCAGAGGAGCAAGGTCAGAGCGCACATAGCACTGCTCAGCCTCCTAGTGACTGGTGCCTGCTCAGGGATGCAAAAGCCCACTTTTGCTTTTCAGTGGAGGACATGTGCGGAGACAAGACCTCGATTCCACGACACCATAAGCATATATAGAAGCACCGTGCTCCCAGTCTGGTTTGTCTGCATGGTAGTGTTACCAATTTTTGTAAGCACAAGTGTCTGTTACCACTTTTTGTAATTCAGTGCTTTTAGCAAGTTTTTGGAAAATGCTGTCTAAATGAGCTTATGATCTATACATAACACAGGGCAAGAGTGGAGCAGGGAAAGGATACAGATGGAAACAGAACATAAGCAAACACTTGTGTTAGGTGATTCAAAACATTTTTAGTATGAAAAATGTTCTCACACTATAGGTAGGGCCCAATCCTATCCCATAGCAAAGACAAACTTCACCAATTACCCCAAAGGAACAGGATCCATCTTTGTGTACTTACCTGTCTTGAACTTACCCTTACAAGTAAATCTTCAGGGAAGGTGAGCTTAAGTAATTCCTTATTCTTAGTGGGCTTAATTAGAAGTAAAATATATCTTCACTAAACACTACCTGCCTAATGAAGAGGCTGTCTTCAGTGGAGGGTCAAACAGAATTTATACTGGTTGCTTTGAAGTCACTATAAAGCTGCTTATAAAAAAAGCCTTTAACACAGTTTTCAGTGTGACCAGAGTGCACTGCTGAAAGAATAGTTAGCCAGCCGAAGGGCGAGAGGATGTGATCTGGTAGCTATCAAAAGGTTAGACAGACATCCTCTGTGGCCTAGGTACAGAAAGCTTTTTTTAAAAAAAGTATTGATTCTATAACACTAAGAATGGATAAATAAACCCACAGAGCCACATTTCACACCTTGCTAGCAAACTACAACAGGCCAAGTCCAGCCTATCTCAAGTCAATAAAGTTCTGCCAAGGCTGAATTTAATTAATGGCTGCCACTGACAACTGTAACTGAAAGGTACCTGCTGTGCTGCCATCCTATCACTCTATCACTCAAAGCAAGTGAAAGCAGCATAGTTAATTGAATGACGTTTCTACACAAAGGTGTTAACAGAGCAGAACACTGCTATTACCTGTGACTTACTTTAGGGGAGACTCAGAAATGAAATAAAAACCTCATAATGCAGCACTTTGCTCCAGGTGAGTGTGATGGCATTTGTGTCCTTTGATGGTTATTCTAAACATAGAATTCAACTTACAAGTATTAATGAGGACTGGAAATGACTTAACATGAACGTAAAGACTTCAGAGGTTGGAGAAACCAGCACTGAAATGAACTAAGTGGCCAAAGGATGCCTGATAATAAATGTAGGTTTCTCTTGTTTCCATGTCACAAGGAGGGCCCATAATATTAACTCATTAATCTGCTTACGGTTTTCTGAGAATCATCCTCATATGAGCATCTGGCCCAATCTGAGACAGAAGCAGCATAGTGTCCTGTAGCTCCTCATCACACTCCTTTTTCTCTTCCTCAGTTGGCAAAGGGGCATCTTCACGTTCATCATCCAAAAATCGATAAAATAAGTATTTGTCTTGAAAGTGGTGCTCCTGATCCACTGAAAACAATATAACATACCAAATACTAAGCACTCCTCATCAAAGTTAACCTTGTAGAAATCTGTGTAGCACCATATATGTCATAGATATATTATCCAGGAAGGCAAGGAAAGCTCCAGAGAAACTGAGAGCATGAAACACCTTTATTTCTCACATGTCCAAATTTTATGTAGCTTGAAGAGTTCACTTTTACGTTGCATACTACAAATACTTTCTAAAAGGCTTCCATATATGTGTGTTCTGAGTGTGTATACATACATCTGTGTATGTGTGTGTGTGTGTCTATGTGTGCACATGGTTTTTTCCTTATAGATCTGTTTAACAAATCACATTGAGAAAATGGTTACATCATGAATCTCTAAGACGTGTTCTCTAGCATGTTTAGACAGGCTGACAAAAGACAGCGAAAGCATCTAAACTCTTTGTGATGCATCAGAAATGTGTATAATCAAGATATAATCCCAGGGGCAAGTTCAGTGATCTGTGCAAGAATTTAATGGAAGGACTGCCAAGAGAAGACCTCTAATGTAATGTTATGATATGCAAAGGACAAATCCTTGGTCAACCAAACAAGTCAAGGTGATGGTTGAGTTGAGTTGGATACTGTGATGCAGCTTGCCCCTGGGAGATCAAAGGAATATTTGGCAGGAATTAAAGCTAGAGCCCTTAGGGTAAGGGAGTGGTGGAAACAATATGTCGTCTCAGTGTGGAAATTTCTCCCTGGGATATGGGAACCAGAACAGAGGTAAATGGAAGTGTACCATAACAGAGCTGTTCCTCTGAATTTAATAAAAATGTATATGCAAACCTTCAAATATAAATATTCCTTTAGAAAGCTACCCTTTTGAGGGCTATAATATCCTGTTACCAAGTAAATCCTGCCAAATGGAAACCAAAAGTCAATGTAAAATGCAGTCAGAAAGCTAACATAAATCTCAGATCTCTGCACTGGAATGTCTGGAGTGTCGAATTTGGGAACTGTTCCAAAACCACTGAAAATCATTCCAGAATTACAGATCTGCTCAAACACAAATGCTCACATTAACTTTTAAAAACTGCAAATCTTTGATGAGAGTCAGTTTTATGTATGGCAATACATGTCTTGGTTTTGGCCTGAGTGCTATCCAGCTCTTGCAATATAAGCCAGTGCACTCCTATGTATAATTTGGGTTGTCATTATAAATTGTTCATTTACTTTTCAATATGCTTGTAAGTTGAAGAAGTATACTGGTTGCACTTGTACTTATGAATGAACATGCTGCTCTGCAGCACTTCTTTGGGGCTCATGATCCCTTTCTTTTTCACGAAAGAGAACTACAGAGGCATTGATGTCACACAGTGCTCATGTTTCAGCCAAGATGCTGATTATCTTACCATGGTTAAGAACACCTTCTTCCAGCAATACTTGCCACATGCCAACAGCCTGGGTTCGTAAATGGACGCAAGGACTTTGCTGCATCATCCAGTCAACTAGTTCTGTCCCCACACAGCATTGCCTGAAGAACAAATAAATAGAAATTAAAAGGGAGATAGCCCAGAGATCGCCACAGTGACCGCCAAAAAAAGTAGTATCCTTAAACTCTGTTTAAACTTAAGACTCCCCACAAAAAACATGTCACCATCTACCTGTACATGCTTGAAACATCAGTGAAGGTGTTCTGTTTTGAGAGGATCATCTCAGGAGAACAAGTGTTTTGGGAAATGAAGAGCTCAGGGGATCAAAGTGAGCTTGTGCTACCTGGTACAAAACCTATTGCACCAGTGCAACAACCTCCAACCCAGTTTTAAAAAGAAATTTTCTCTACATACCATGGGATATCCAAAGCCTCATGCTTTTCAGAATCCTGCATGAAAACAATAATCCAACACTGTAAAACCTATGCCAGTGAGAACAGCCTCCACAGGAAGAGTGTGTGTTATGAGGGTGTTCCTTCATTTGTAACCAAACTGTGGTCACACTGTATTTGGAGACATTGGTTTGTATGTCTACAGTGTTCCCGAGGCTCTCTCATGCCAGGTGCTGGTCACCTTGCACCCTGTGACTGACCTAGAAGCAGACAACAGCAGGCCTCACCTTCTAGAGAACACTCAAAGAGGGGTTAAAAACAAAAGGCCACATGGTCACTTAATAAAATTCTTTGTCATAACACTCTCTAGCTCAGCAGAACAGCAGGAGTTTTCCCACTTACATACAAAAGAAAATGGTGTAGCTGTTTGGACCAGCATTGGTCTTCACTTATCGTATATGCTCCTTTGTTCTGCTAGAACAATCAGCAGTGTTATATTCTGATATATTCTCAGATCAACTCACAAGCCTTCAAATACCTCTACATATTAAATGCATTTTGGACTGAAATATGGAAAATCAATGAACTTATTTCAAAAGCAGATCAGCAACATATTGATTTACTATTTAGAAAAAGATACAGAGATTTTAAACCAACTTTTGCTTAAATATACCCTGAATAATGCATTAGGTATTTGATTTAAACATTAGATGCTAAAACAAATTGATTGTTTCTTAAGCCAACATCAGATAGATCCTGATATGTTTCAGTCAGATTTCTATTCTAGAAGTGCCATTGTTATCCCACTTCTGCAAGACTGTGCTGCCACCAGCAGGAAGATAAGAAAACATGGCAAAACTGAAAAATAAAATTAAATAGAGCAGAAAATCTACATATGGAATGTTTCTCACCAGGTGAATTTTCAGAACTCCACACTGAGAAACACTGCTGTAGCAATCAGTGCAATACGATAGTACATTGATGAACTTTTCTATTATCTTTTACTGATAGACAAAGAGAACAGAATCTACATTTTAACTTGATATTACCCAGAACAGCTAACTACACTATTAACTTCGGAAGAGTTTTTGTATATGAATACTCTGTTCACAATCATGGACCCAATTTCCAGTCAAATTACTTCAGAAAGGATATACCAGGCCCATTAAAGGCTGCACAACATCCAGACTCAAATAGCATCACAGAATCATTTCAGACCTTTTGAGACCTGCAAGTATGGTAAGGCATAAATCACAAATCAGAGGATGGCAGGCATATAAAATTCAGAGACCTCTATACAATCAGCTCACACACCTGTAAGTCTTCAGATGATATTTACGATCTCTTATCATGTGAGGGGCTCGGGACAGAATTGTATTCCGCAAAATCTTTCCGGCTCTGAGGATCTTTTCTGAAGGAACCTTGGTGATCATGGAGAAAAAAAAAGGACCAAGACACACAGATTTTAAACCTTCCACAATCTCTTTTCCCTGAATTAAAAGTTCTTGCATGGATGCTTACTTTTGCAAAACAACGTAGTATATATTTGGGATATTAAGTTCTCAAATAATTATCACATCTAACAGAAAATATGACATCATCTGATTCATATCACACTACTGGAAATAGTTATTTCCATCTGTCTAGTGGCCTGGCTGTACAGCACATCTATGTCCTATTACCTGTGTAATGGTTTTAGTAGGACGATGTGGGATGTGAGGTTCAATAAGAGGTGTCTGAAAAATAAAATGAAATTAAATAATTTTTTAAAGGTTGACGAGTAAAATAAAATAAAGGCTAAAGGAAAAAAATGAACAAAAAAGCTGTAATAACAGAGAATGACATGTAAGTCCAAACTACGCCCAGGAGATGAGAATAGCAAAAGCTCTCTGAATGCATCCAAAAGGCGAACTTGGTTCTTGAGGATCAGCAAATTAAAACAGTGATATGACAGGTGAAGATGAATAACAAATGCATGCTAAACTTTCTAAAGTACCAATGAATTGTACAATGGCCAAACATCACACCAGATCTGAGCCTATGCAGGCATAGCAAGCTCTTCCTCCTGCTCTCGACCTGCAGTGGGCACACCAGTGTTCCTCCGCACGCATATGCTTTGCCATTCAGCTCCTCATCAGAGAAACTCTCTCCTCCTTCAGCACCTTTCTCTATTCAGCTCTCTTCTCCCTTACAGCATAGCACAAGAAACAGGAATGGAGATAAGGCTCTGCTTCCACTATCCACGTTTTCTAAACTATCACCAGGCTGAGCCGGCAACCCTTTTTATTGCCTCTCTCTGAAATGCAGAGGCACACAGGCCACTTGCAGAAACTCGGGTAAAGACTCTCATAAAGAGGCTGGTGAAGGAAAAAGACAAGAAAAAGGGAAGTGGCTTGGTTCTGCAAAGGGCAAAGTGAATGGGGAGACTATCAGGGCTCCACAGCAGAGAAGCAGAGAAGCGGATGAGAAGAATGCGAAAATAGGCACATAACAAACAGGTGAAAAGAGAGAGGAGACAGGAAGGACAGTAGAAATTGAGACAAAGGGGAACAAAACCAAACTTCAGCAGCCAACTCAGAATGATGGGAAGATATTTGGCTTTGTTGGGACTGGTGTTGGGCATGGATCAAATCCACTTCTAGTGTGACATGTCAGGAGACATGATACAATGCCTTAATCTGGCTGGTGTTCCAGACTTGCTGACAGGGCAGATCATACCCAACACACAGGTCTCCCATAAGGGTAATAGTTTGCACCTTGGCCCATGGCAGCCATGGCTCCATGACACCTGTACAGCAAAGGCAGGATAGCCATGTCAGAAGTAAGGTGAAACAGGTGTCATGTAATTCTGGATTGCCAGGCATCAGTTTCCTTAAGTTGGGCATTTGTTCATTAGCTCCCACAGGATTTTAATGATGTGACAAAGTCCTTGCAGTAATCAAATAGTGCTAAGAGCTAAGAACACACCAGGAGACTACAGGTCAGCTGGAAAGGGGAAAACGAGGGAAGCACATGACAGAAATCAATAATCTTAACAGAGAGGCATTTTTTGTTTCTACTTGTATCTTGCAAGAAGTCTCTGAAAAGGCAAATCAATACAATTCAAAGAGATTCCTATTTTTTTCTCATTAATAAGTCAGTAATTTTTCAGACTCCTTCAAATTATAAACATTTCTGCCCAACCAAAAGGACAGTACCACATCTCTCAATATTTCTTGGTTTCTGGAACTGTGTGGATGCTTGTTTAGACAGTCTTATGTTTGCAGTAAAGACATGCAAGGAATAGCAAGAATCTTCTGAAAGATGCCTCTAATGCAAAAACTCCACTGAATAACAATTTCAAAGGGTATAATATACTCACTTTAGCTTCCAGATTTTAATTCTAGTTAGGAATATACTTAAAGGACAGATAAAATGTGTAAGATGAAAAATGTAGGAGATTTTTACAGCAATAGACTAGTGAAAATAAATGCACATCTTTGTTAGTTGGGGTTTTGATTAAGTTACAACAAAAATGCATAAAACTAATAGGTGAAAAAATTGAATATGGATGAATATTTGTCATTAAATCTCCCAACCTAATCAAAACAGAATAAAAGACAGCATTACGAAAAAATCTGATTCAACTCAAAAGTACAGAAAAAACCCAAGGTGGAAGCTAAGACACAGCACAAGAGTCTGAAGAAAGCAGCAGGAAGGCTTCTTCACCTACATTTGATCCCGACCAATACAGAAGGATCAGCTGCAGAGACAGAATATAACTTGGGTGAAGGTGATAATGAAATGATCCAGAGTCAGAACTTTACAGGAGGAAGAAAGAGCATCAAAGTAGAAACAATGGACTAGGAAGAAAAGTTTCCAAGAAAACAGAATACTGATAGCTAAATTCCTGGAGTGGGTCATAGGGGACCAAGTGCAAGGTAAAAGGAGTTAATGAGAGCTGGTAGTAACTTAAAGAAACAGTACTAATCATACATACAATATATACTAGCACAGAACTAACTAGAGGGTGGAGGAAAGACTCAGCTAAAGAAAAAGCTCTTCACTGACACACAAGAAGGAAATGCACAGAAAGAAGAAAGCAGGGGGTCTACAGAAGGCAAGTATAAAAAACTGAATAACAGAGGACAGAATTAGAAAAGCAAAGGTAAAAAATGAGACAGATCTGCCAAGAAACGTCAAGAGGTAAAAAAAAAAAATCACAAATACATTAGTTAGAAAAATAAAGAAAATAAAAAGTGTTGAGCTACTGTTCAACAGAGAGAAATCTATTCACAGACAGTTCAAGAAGGCCAGAAACAGGTAATTTATTTTATCGGTGTTCATTAGAAAGATCAGTGGCAGATAGATGGCTAATCTCCTAAGTAGTACAGTGACCAGAGTAAAATCTCAGCCCCAAACAAAAAGAAGGATATGAAAACATTACATAGATTAGCTATTTTCAGATTGGCTGTGTTTGTAGAATTTCATGCAGGAAACTTGAAGAGCTTGAAGAAACTTAAAAGAGAGCTGCAGCCATCTTGGAACAGTCAGCAGCCACCTCGGACCCGTCAGCAGCCACCTCTGACAAATCTTGGGGACTAGGGAAAGCAGCAGAAGACAGAAACATGGGAAAAGGAGGAGCTGAAAAATATAGACATGTCAGCTTAATGTGTCTTCCTAGAAAAAGCCTATTTGTAAGCACCTGGAAAAGAACAGGGAGATGAGTCACATGTGACACATATTAACCACGAACAAATCATGCCACACTGATCTAATTTATTTCCATGACTGGGTAGCAACACTGATAAATTTGAGAAGAAATGGTAATTTTTAATACTTTGTAAGTTTTTGGCACTGTCTCATCAGGTATTCTCTTCTGTAATGGGCAGGTTAAATTCTTACCTAATAGGTGAAAAGCTAGTTGGAAAAGTGTATTTTGAAAACCATTACTGCTCATTACTGAGCAGTTTTCTCAGGAATATATTGCATCTGATAATATTAAATATTAACAAGGGGTAAAGCGGAATGTACCCTTATTGATTCTGCAGGAGACTTCAGGATGGGAGGGACTGCATGTACATTACAGAATAACTTTACAATTTGAAACAGTTGTAACACTGGCCTAAAAATAATGGATGCTTTATCCAACACATTGCTGCCTACATTTCTGAAGCAGGCAGAATCAGCTATATAAAGACAGGGTAGGGAACAAGTGTCTTAGCACAGTTCCACAGAGAAAGATATAAGATTTATAATATTTTAAATATTTAAATATTAAACACAACTGACTAATCAATGCCATACTTGTGTGAAAGCAGTAAATAATGTGCTAAGATGTAGTAACACATTAGATACATAATGCTGTTCTGCTTTAGTCAGCCTAGATAAGACCGAAACTAAAGCACTGTATCTCATTTGCCCACTTGACTTCAAAAGCATCTAAACCAGCTGCACAGATTTTATCGGGAAGCAACAAAAATAATCAGAAAGCACAACATAAATAATCAAAGTTGCTCAGCTAAGGAAACAGCAAATCTTAGCAGAAGAGTGATAAAAAAAGTCTTTAGATTTAAAAGGCCTTTGAAAATAAGAAAGAAGTGACCTAGTCCCTCATGCAGAGATCAGGAAATAATTTAAACTGCTGTAAGAAAGATTCAGTTTACGCATCGCTGAAGTTTTTCTAGCAGTGTTGACAGTGAATACTGGCACAGATTGCCAGGGAGGTCTGGTTCCTCCATCTTTGGAGCTTGGGAGGATTCATAAGGGATCTGTCAGGAGTAACACTATAGCTTGCTGATGGACTGGATGCTCTCCTGAAGTAGCTTTCAGCCTCATTACATGGTACTGGGCAGTTTTCAAGGACACCTTTACAAGTCTAAAGTAACTTAAAGAGGCAATCAGTAGTAGAGCACCCAGAGCAGTGAGGTCAGACACCAGAGCTCAAGGCAGTCACTTCTACTGAGGAATAATGTCATCACCATCCAAAAGACATACCCAGCAAAGAGTCCCCCAAAGTTACAACCCTTCAAAGCTGCTGCAGTGAGCTCTGGCTGCACTAGCAATGAGCTGAAATGCAACAAACAGAAACACAGGGCTTGGACTGAGTTTACTATAGAAGAGCAAGTCATGCTTCAAAGGCAGAGAAATGTAACATCAACTGGAGATATAGTGTTCCATTAACAACTTCCTGTCAGAAAAAAAATGCGATTCTGTAAGGGATAGTATGTTAGAGTAATAGTCACAGTTTCAATGAAGAACAAGAAATGTTTTGCGAGTCTTTACAATCTTGAATTAAGGGGTGCTTAGAAAGCACTTAGAAAAAATAAGTAACGCTCCCTATAAAACAGCAGAGTGAGCACAGTGTCTTAACACATCCTGATATCTTTGAAGAATCAGTGTGACTGAATTCATACATGTGTCACAGAGCTCCTTGATGATTACATTTTTCAGGACTTTCTATAAGGGAAAAGTTATGATACAAAGAGCTCAAATAAGCAAGACAATTAGAATAGTCTATAAATTATTTCTCATCTCCTGGCCACAGAAGTGACCAGTGTACCTGCTCTTAGCTTTCCTTCAGCGTGAGATAAAGCAACACCATCTTGAGCATTAGCTACTTCATGCCTTTTTCCAACTAGTGCACATTCAAACAGTTTACTATGACCTGCTGATCCTCCTTATAGGGGAGGAGGTCATATGGGTCTGAAAGGCTGACAAGGGAAAGCTGAAGGTGTTGGCAAGGAAAAGCAGAAAATTATTATGAGAAACTGTGATAAAAAGGCTTTAAGCATTAACGTTGACAAACTCCTTATCTGTACATTTATAGATTCACATTTGGGCCATTCAAACAAACCCTTTATGGAGCCAATCACAAAACTTCCTATTTAAATTGGGGTGAAGCAGAGAAAGTAATAATTTTAGCCTCCATTCCTTTCAAGATTCAAATATCTATGCATGAGAGCAATACCATAGATTTAAATAGGACTATTCATGTGTATAATTTTATGCACACACTTAATCTCTAGAGAAATAAGCCTTAGATTTCAAACTACAAGGCAAGGCTTGCCTTTATTTTTATATTTCTTACATCACTGAGCAAGTCATATGCAAACAAATAAATAACATAATAAAAACAACAATAATAGAGACCTAACATGAGCTCTGTATTTGTCAAGTTATTTGAATCTGCTAAATAAAATCATAGAATATCTCTTATAAAAGGAGATTTTTCTATTCCCCTTGTTAAATAGCTGCAAAGGGATGTTTCTGAGCCTTTACATATGAATGAATGCTTTAGATCTACAGCAATTTGGATCTATAAAATCAACTGATGAAGGGCACCTTTCACTACTCTCAAATACTAATACAGGAAATGTGTATTGCACATTGAACTAAGATGAAATAAAACAAACAAACAAACAAAAGAATCGCGTTTTTCTCATGACCTCAGTGTAGCTCATCTCTGAAGAGAGAACAAGTTTCAGTATTGACTGGAGTTAACTATCATATGAGGGGTTACCAGGGTGATCAGATAAACCTGTGCACTACTGTTGATCCCTTTATTTTCAACTGGGGCACTGAAAAGAATTGCAAGTGACATCTGTTTTCCTGCTGGCTGGCAGGAGATCCAAAAGAAACAAAGGACAAAAGCCATACAAGTCAAAAGGTGCCAGCAGCAATAGTCATATCACTAAGAGGTCTGTTTGTTTTACATCCTCGGTATTTACTGCTATTGGTGATTTAGGGTCTAATCCAAATCCCACTGAAAACCCTAATCAACTCAATGAGTTTTGAGTCAGGCCCACAGCATTTGATTCTCCTAAGTGTATTTCAGGAAGCAGAGCATCTTTAGCTTTTACTGGTTCCAAATGACTGCTGATGACTATCATTTTTTACTGACATGTTTGAATATCCTTGTATACATCTCCCAAAAGGCTTCCAGTACCCTATTTTCTTCACAGGGGAGGAAACAAAATATAGAAAAAACCCATTCCCACAATATTGGCAAAAATCTAACCAGTTAATAAGACAGAGCTAACAACTAGCCAAAGTCCCCACAGCCCTCCCACTCAACATCTCCTCCTGCTTCTACTCGTACCCAGCTTTCTCCATTTTTTTGTATTGTCATCTATCTGAGCTACTTCAGGCCAAAGGCATAGGTAAGAACTCCTAAGATGAGGAGCCTTTGTAGAGATGACTCTTTCCAGCACAAACCAGGATTTCCAGCACTACAGGATAACCATATAGCAGTGATAATGCTGAGCATACAGTATCGTAGTTGTTGGAGTGCATTTTCAGGTGAAAAGCAGCCTTGGATAAAGTATCCTAACTTTCCTAACTATCCTATAAAGTTAACTCCATTGGTCCTATTTCCAGCTGCAGTGAGTGTCTATGCAGACTGCACCAACCTTTGTAGGATTCTACAGGTAAAACAATGCACTTATTGAGTGCAGCTTGCTGGAAAACAACAGAGAAGCAGCTGACCAAACATCATAAAGAGGTCTTTTGAAATGCATTTTTGTCAAAATTTGAAGCACAATGTAACAATATTGTGGGAATTTCCACGCTCTGTTAACCAACATTGGATCTCTGGAATCACCCCAGTAGAACATGCTGACACACTGACCAATGCTTGTCATCAGGAAACAACCTGTTATGACCTCTAACCAACTCCCCAGAGTGCACAGTCTGTAAGAAACCTTGGCACATACTCCCTGTCACAGAGACTTATGAGGGTATGATATGTTACCAGGGCTGAGCTCTGTCCAACCCAAACCACTGTCATATCTACAGGGAGACCTCATTGCTCTCCTTAGAGACAAAAAAGAGAGAAATAGAAATATAATCATCACTACTACCATGCTGTAAACAACTAATTCTCCTCTTCAGTCTCTCCCACAAACATAGGTAGCAGCTGGGAGAACCAGCCTGCACTCTCCAGCACTCTCCACAAGACAGCACTGGCAGCCAAAGAGCAAAGTGCCTGCTCACTACTCCTAAGTGGAAAAGTCCCAAAGTGACAGCGACTGATTTTATGCCAAGTCCGTAGCTGTCTTAGCAACGCTTTGCAATTAACAAAGGACAAATTACCAAAAAGATTCTTGTTTTAAAAGAACCTGTAGCTAGCCTAGACAGTCTAAAATTGTACTACCAATGCATCTTCAAGTTACCCATGCTCACAGAAGAAAAGCACTGTAATTTCTTAGGAAACATCTGTAAACAGCAAAAGTGGGAAGAAGAACAAGGTATGGACAGAGGAACAGGATGAGTCACAGGATGTGTGCAGAATTAGAGAAGGTTGTAATCACATTTTTAAAATCTTCTGAGTTTCATAAAGCGACAGCACCTGTAATCTAAATAACTATATATCTATATAATTATATATCTAAATAACTTTATCTAATTAACTACAATCTAACTAAACCAAGCAAAATACCCTAGTAGAAGTTGTCAGGACCAGTGGTTAAGAGAGCTCAGATTTATTCTGGTTTTTTGACAGCATGACCTTACACAAATTATGTAATCACAATGTGCTTCATTTTTCCCTTTTTGGAGAAAGGAATATTAATAATTTCTATCTTTGTAAAATGCTTTGAGTACTGTCAGAAAATGGGCTACTATCAAAATATTCAGAATAATGATGACTATTTTAAAATCTTTAAATGTAATACAATGTGAAGACTATGCTGTATTTTAAAATACATTCTAAAATTGTTTTTCTTTAGTAATCTACATGTTTTAATAGCATAAACAAAAAAATGTGTCCCTTCAAATTCTCAAATATTAAGTGTAGCAAATTTATTTTAGAAAGTTAAATTGAAATCACATTATTAACACTTCTACAATGTTTCCTTGACAATCTATAAATGTCTGTCCTTTAAACACAAAACGATTCAGCCATTACCAAAAATGATACTTCACTGTGAATGTCAAAGGAAAAAGGAATATTGAAACAGACTATGACCAATGCACAAAAAAACCCTCAGAACATGGCTAATAATGTCTTATTTTCCTGTCATTTTTCTACTTCCCTGCTACAATGAAACAGCTGCTATAACTACACTGCATGCATTGAATAAAATGTCAGAAAATGCTAACTCTGCTGGGAGCATTCCTGATGTTCTGATAGAGGTGTGAGTACAGTTGTCATAAGGAACCTCAAGCCTGTGTTGTCATGGGTTTCTCTGCTGCTGCATTTTTTAATCTTCAAAAGAATAAAACATTTTTTTCATTGTCTCTCATGCAAGTTATTGGTTTTTTAATATCCATGGCTTTAACAGTACGTTTACCTGAAATCATTTCCTTCTTCAGAAAAAAGCTATAATGATGAAGATTCAAAATTGCAAAAGACATTAGACAGCAAGGCCATCCATTTTTAAGACCTATCTCTCACCCACGCTATAGGTACATGGGCAAACTGAAGAGAAATTAAAGACTAATGAGTTTCTGGAGGGTTAATTAACTTGTTTTCAGATACCTTTATAACTTTGGCAAGCATTTCCCACCTCCAAGACTTCCAGAAGGCGTTCTCTCTAGATGAGGAGGATGGGATGGGGTCTCCTTGGTTTCAATTACATCCAGGTACCAGAACTGCCCTCCGAGGACTAGGCAGTGGAATTTTAAATTAAGTGGTTTCATTTCAAACATAAGGTTGTCAAAACCCAGATGGTGTGAATTATGGTGTCAAATTGTGAACCTATTAAAATCAGTGATAAAACACTTGACTTCAAAGTAGTCAAAACACCACCCAAGTGAGGCAAGGGTGACAGCAGTTTACGTATTGTGTGACCCCCGTTAGTCATTCCACTCTGAGTGTTTCAACCTCTCCATCAGTGAAATGGGAACATATTTGATAAGTGATGAGAATAAGCAACTGAAAACACTGCTGAATGTTGCAACTGAAATCCTGGAAGTGTAGTGTCTACAAATTTGCACTGGGAATTTTGTAATGATTTCAACACAGAAAGGAAAAGTCATCAAAATGAGACAGGGCTAGAGGGCATTGAAGGTTATCTCCTGAATTCCCTGGGGAGATCAGCAAAAATGTAAAGCCTCTGACAAGTGACTAGGGAAGTTAATTTATGCCCATTTTGTGCCTCTTCTGGTGATTCCACATTCCTTTTTCTGTAGGAATACTATTCAGGACAGTGAAAAAACATTGAAGGATTGCAGCACATTGGCCTGGGATTCCAGCTGCCCTATCTACTCCTTATTCCTGTCCTCCTTTTCAGAAAGAAAGTTTTGCTAAAAATGAAATGGAGAAGGAATAATCTAACAATATCCAGTGCAACACATTCAGGTGTCCTACTTTAAGAAAGGAGATTTTTATTGATCTATCTCAATGTTTTCCATCTACATAGAATATATTTCCTAAAAATGGTAAACAATTGTTTCTCTAATATATGAAAGGAAACAGAGGAAAGCAATCCCAAACTGATGGCTAGACTAGAACACATTTTACAAAAAGCACAAATATTCTTCTTTTAGCCAAGTATTTCTCTACTTAACAGCTTTAAGTCTTCTGTCATAAACATTAAAAAAATTCAAGCACTTCTGTTTAATTTGCATATTTGTGTGTCATTGGAAAAGACAAGCATTCTGCTCTTGACAAATATCCATAAAACAACCTTCTTATCTTCCATAAAACTTCTACTTCCCATGATGTCTACAAAAAGCTTGTCAAACTGGAGGGTGCTGATGTGCTGAACCATGCTACCTATCCTGTCTCATCCAAGTCTCTCAGGCTGTGCAGCGTAAAAGCTTTTCTTTTACCGTAAAATCCAATTGCGGTCTCACACATTTAACTAGCATGAAATGAAAACCATAACTGTATTAACCAGCTAATAAAGAGTTCTTTAGATAGTGCCAGTAATTTTACTGAGTAAAAATACATAGAGGCATTTGGAAACAAATTATTGAACAAGACAGATCAATATGCCTTGTTTTTCACATTAATTCCATAATGCAACGGGAATAATCAGTAAATAAAAGACAAACATTGAGTTATTGTGCATCTGTTTGAACACCAGATATTCTCCAATAAAATTGTGAAAGAATAATACTTACAGATATTTCATATTTGTAAATTTGCTTTTTCTCTCCTAACATCCTACAGAGCTTCCAGCTCCCTAACTTGCTACTATTTAAACCAGGCCTGTTCGTATTTTTTCCTATTGTTTTGAATTTTGTTCAGCTTACCTTATAACTAGAGAGGGACAGGCATTTCTAAACATAGTCTGAGATGTTTCTGTTGTTAAGTGAATCTTAATTGCAACTTGAGAAAAAAACTGGATCCACGAATGTGCACAGAACAGTACAATAATTAACCTAAGACTGATACTGAGAAGCGAAATTACTCTCCCTGACATTTTCCCTAGCTAACCACATCTCTTTACATGCCAATTCACCATAGTATGTTCTGAAAGAGATGACCTCTTTTTACCTTTCTCAGTATGTAGCCCAAGCTGTGTAAATTCTGTGATGTCTGGCTTTTAGGGATATCACAGAACCAGCCCTATCCTTGTGAAATGGAAAAGCACCTATTGTATGTATTTTGTAATTTATATCCTTTCTACTATTTCTCTTTAATGTTGGCATTAATTTTCACATCATTGCTAGAAGTATTGCTTTGTCCACCTGAAATTCTGTCCCTGACATCTGTCAACCACTCACCTCCTTTTTAAACATAATCTCAAAATCTTTGGCTTAATTGACTCTTTAATGCCCTTTTTGTGGGTTGTATAAGTGATAATGGCTGTTAAACTACGTTAAGTAAATCATAGCATGAAAATGTTTGCTGTTACAGAAAAATCTAATAACTGTAATCCAAGCCAGTTTGCCTAGAAATACTCAATGTGCTCAGAGTATTCTCAGCTACCTTGTGTTAAAACCCCCGTAATTTCTGCAATAATGTATAAATCTTCAGCTTTTCCGTGACAGTTGGCTACAAGACTGTCTTGGGGAAAGGAAGATATATTCTTCCCTGAGGAACTTCTGGTATATTGAAGACTAATATTATTGTAGATTGTCCGGTGTCTGTACTGCCACAAGGTCACACAGCACTTTCCAGGCAGAAATACAGGTTCTCTAACCCAAACCTCACAGCAAAAAATGCCAGACAAAACAAAAAAGATAGCATTTTGAGAAAACTGAAGAAACCAAACAAAGTAGCATTCAGGAGTTCTAGTGAGGTAACCTGATTTTCCTTTCTTTCCTCCTTCCCCCAGTTTGGACCAGTATACCACAAAGACAAGAGAGCCATTCTATTACACAGGCCCATAGCAGTGGCTATGTATTTACAGCATAAGAAATGACATAAACCTTAATGTTACAGTTTTGTCAACAGTGGTTTTTCCAACATTGCCCTGGAATTCACAGCAGCTAACACTGAGACTTTGAACCAAACTGGTGGAAACAAAAGTGAAAGGGGGCGGGGGTGTCAGGCTCCTTTATCTTGTGGACCCCTGCAGTTTTACCAGTCGAGATAAGTAACCTTGTTCAGGCAGTGACAACAGGCTTTTCTTAATTTGTTTCTCAGCATCATTCAGAATAGCTGACAGAATCCTGCAGACCACAAACTGAAAATCCCTAATCTAGACTGGCTATGAGCACAAGATAACTCAGGAGGAAGGAGAGGGGAACAAATATTTGCCTGGACCTATATATGTATTACAGCAATAATGGGATTACATTATACAAACCTGCATTTAAACACAGGAAACTGAAATCACACAGATTCATGATTTAGCAGTGAAGTGCAAGAGAGCTGCAAGCTGGCCTGACAAAGCGATCCCCTGCCAGTTGTCCCTCTGCCTCCCGTGCAGCTGATGTAGTCTGGCAGAAATGCCAGGCTTGGGGCAGGAAGGAGTGGCAGACCATAGCTATCAGATGCAACAGTGCTTTGTGCCAAGGTCAGGCCTTTACAGCTGCAGACAGAGATCACTGCAGTCTCAAACGGGATCAGTGCAGTCCATCCTCTCCTTGAATCCCACATCTAGGCTCTGTTCTGTTGCTTGTGCTGGCCCTGCCCAGGAAGCTATTTTTCATCCAACACATAAGAAAATGAAGCCCAGAAAAAAGGTTTATGTGTTTCTGACAGTTCTGCTCCCCCATCTCCAGGCAAGCACATGTGTCAGTGTGCTGGAGGAGAAGGCCTGCATAGCTGGATGTAGACAGAAGAGACATAGGAGGGGGTACACAGGAGAGGACGTGTGCTCTACAATCCCTGTACAGGTCACTGGAAGCTGCTGTGGAAGGGCAGCCACAGTGCCATGTTCTTCCTGGGTCTAAATGTGCTTTGGTCTGGGAGGTGATGCTCCCACCATCTTCCTATTGCACGGCCACCCCTCCCACCTCTGCTTCTGGTGCCATCGCTCATGAGGCTGAAGGTGGGCTGGGTCAGAAAACATGTTCAGGAGAAAAGTAACCATCTTTTGCCATTGTGCAAAAGGCTACAAGGAAAGAGTGGCATGAGAGAAGTTATTTCTTTAGCTTCCTCAGATTCATACACTTGAAGTCAGCTACTTTAAAGAGTGAGGATGGACAAAGCAGTGCTGGAGGTTTACAAAGACATAATCATAATTCTCTGCCATTAAGATACTGGCTCTTTCTCCATCCAGTTCATATTTAAGGTTATTATACAAATTGTTTCTATAATTTCATTTCCTAAGATGAAAACAACTGTGTCTGAGTAATCCTAATTAGAAGCACCATAATAACTGGTATTGGAAGTAAGCTTTTTTTTCATTTTTATTTTGGAGCCGAAATTATGCATTCTTTGTATTTCTCTACTACTCAATTCAGCTATGTGTACTTGTATTTCCTCACTAACTGCTATCTTGAAGACAGCTGCCTCAGTGATGATAAAGCACACAAAGATGAAACATGTTCCAAAATGTGCGCCAAGCTTTCTTCCAGAAGGAAATTTACAAAAAGAATAAATAATGAAAGTCATAAATCATAAATACCTCAACAGCACTTTCTCCTGAACCAACACTGGAGTTAGCAGTCCTAATTACATTTTCAGCTCTGTCGTAGATATATGACATTTTTACCTCTGAAATTCTAACCTAGGGCTCTAAAATCTAAATATGCTCCACAAACTGGACACTTGTTTTGGTAGTGGTGCAGCCAGCACAACGGGCTTCTCCTCTCAAATTTCTTCATCCATATACAAGCTAAATGATCAGGTCAGACACATTGATTACTTCTTACTGACTCAGAACTATAATTGACTTTGCGAAATACCAATTTCCAGCATGCATTGCAGGACAGGCAGTCAAAATGCAGTGAGAGATTATATGAGTGACTAGAAAGAATCTGATATTAAGATCCCTGATCCAATTTTTTTGCCAAACTTGAAAAAATAATTACGAGATTCAAAAAAATTCTTTTTGCTGTTTCAAATATAAGTGCCAAATGTGTTACTTGTATATGCTTGACTTGTCTGACGACATGAACCTTGAAAAGGTTCTCAGTATAATTACCCACTCTTTCTACCTTTCAACTGCAAGAGATAAACGAAATGTGTGCATGTTTTTATGGGTTGAGACAGAGTCACATAGAAAACACAGCCAAAGAGCAAGAGTCACCAAATGTGACTCCACAATATATATTATCAGACTGCCCTTGCCAGCACTGGCTGGTAAGGCAGTAGGCTGAGTCCTCAGACTAGTGGAACTAAAACTGATGCTCCTGTGAAAGAAACATCCCACACCTAATTCACAATATTGAATATTTTACAAATTTTAGTATTTTGTAAGAATTTGTTTTTTCCATTATTTAGTTTATTTATCTAATACTCATTAAGCTAGGCATGATAAGTCTGAAAGGGAAAATATTTCTTTAGCCAAACTGGCTGCCCTGTGCTATTCCAAGCATCTCCATGACCCTTCTATCAGGTGAAAGGCAGACAGCAGGTTGAGTAATTGATTACTCTGCTACTCTGTAAAAGGCCAGCAGGTTTCATATTGGGGTTACTCTGGCTAATTCTGTATAAATCTGCTGAATTATAGGATTAGATACAGCAGAAGAAGCTGTTTCCAGTAGAAACTGCCATTAGGGTCTCCAGAATTCAGGCTACACAATGAAAATCATGGATCACAGATATTTCATAGATTATCAGGTAGCTGAATTATATAACAGGAGATGGGGAGTTGTCAGCTTTTCTTTGAGGTATTGCTATTCACACTGGCATTTGGAAGGGAAGTCTACAGCTGTGTGTCATCTCCATATGGCTGGAACTGGAGACAGTGATGTACCCAAACCTTCCCTGGTGGTTCTGCAGCAATTCAATTTATGCAAAGTTTACTTAGGTAAGCCAGCAGTCTTAACTAAAAATGTTGTTTACATTAAAGAGCTCTGATGACATATAAAGACCTTCACATTTTTCACAACAAAGTTTCTTACTAACTTACGAAAAATGTATTTTTCACAGACACCTACCCATCTCACACTCCTGTCTTTGTTATCTCCCCTGCCATATGCTGTCACCATGTGACTCATTGCCAAGGACTATATGCACAGCCTCTGCACTAGCCAAATTGTTACAGGCTGTGATAATGATTGAACCCTGAGCACTTTCACTCAGAGCAAAATTAAGAACTTGGACAGATGTCTAAGAAAATTCCTTTCATATATGTGAAATTGATCCCAAAATATCAGAGCAGTCCCCAGCAGCCATTATTTAGAAATATTTGCACACAGGCCTTGATGCAATCACTTCAAAAACAGAAAATGAAAGGAAATTATTTTTTAACCCTATGCAAACAATGTATAGAGAACTGACTCTGGCACTAACTCTGGATCCTGAAAGAGAACACAAAATAATGCTGAGCAGTTACATAAGCCATCCACACAAAAAATCCACTATCCTTTATCACAGTTTTCATGTGTATGTTGGAGATGCCACAACTTCCAAACAAACATCTTGTCACTGCACTTCGATAGAACACTGCCTGCTTTCCTGTTCTCTCTCTCTCCTTTTTTTTTTTTTTTTTTGGCTCACAATTTCATGAGTATGAAACATTTCCCTTAGAATTCTGCCAATGTTCTATCAAATTCCACATTTGACAATACATGGAATATGTTAAAAGATAAGATTTCTTTTTGGTCACTCAGGGAAAGTAAATTGAAATACAGAGAAATCAAAAGTAAAATGATTGTTTATTGCTACAGTAGCTAATGTGGCAAATGAACATTATTATTGGTGTCTTGTGTGGGCTCTTCAAGTCTGCACCTAGTGAATTGCAATGTCATCTTTACAAACAGTATATTTTCAAATGCTCAGAGCTATACTTAAGTGTTTGATGATTGAAATAAGTGAATATTCATTTGCCTGGCAATGTTGAAATTGCAATATCTTGAGGATTAAATCTTGATTATGTCCTTCTCTATCTAGTGAAAGATCTTTTCTATATACTTGCATTAAATGCATTTAGAGTTGATAAAAAGGTAAATTATGTTTTCACAGTCACCCAAATTATTTAAATGTAAAAAAAGTCTTATTGAAAATTCAGTAGAGAAAAGGAATCTGTAATTTACCACATCAAATTAACCAGAGAAGAAGATAGCTGAAAAGGTGAATATTGCAGCACATCCTATAGGAGCTTTGGTAAACAAAATACTTTAAAATAAATCACTTCCACTAAGCTTCCAGTCTAGAGGATTTGAAGACATTACAGGAAAAACATAAAGGGGACTGTAAGCTTCACAAACTCAATCCATGCATTTTTTTGAATATTACTTCATGCACAAGGGGGAGCTCCTCCAATTCTTTATCACAATAAAAACCTGAAGACAATATAGGGAAGATAATGGAAATAAAGCATGAGAGATTTCAGAAAAAAATGCATAGTCTTTATCCAATAGAAAAAATTACTGTGTGAATTTGCACAACTTAATTTGCTTGCATTTTCTGTGTTCAGTATAGTTTCCTCAGTACAAAGGAAGAAGCACTTTACCCCTTTCAGGATGTATTCTTTCAATAAAGATTTATGTAGATTTTAAACCCATACAAGGATTAAGTTGTACAAAAAGAAAGGTAGTGTGGTTTTTGAAGTGGCATGTTGTTTTAATTGTGTCACAGGAAAAATACATGTGAGCAGGTAGTCAAAGTCAGTACCATAACAAACACATTTAAGAGGACTTCATTAGCAATGCTCAGTCAGCCTCCATTCTTGAAATACTCTGCTTTTGAGCACTTAATTTTTCAGCCTTCCTTTCAAGCAGCATTTTTTGTGTAGCTTCTTGAGCATGTGGGGGTTCTTTTAGCAATCTGCAATATGGAGATTGCATTATGGAAAAGAATATAAAACTTCAGCTTGGCTTATTAGAAAAAATAACTTACAAATCATAGAGTTCTCATCTTTCTTCTGTGGATCTTTCCTATGCTCTCTTAAGCATGTACAGTTTGCAAAGGAGTTAAAGACATTTGCTGATAGGAGAGTGGAGATTTGTGCTTCAATGGGCCTGTCCCTCTGTTCTTACCTACATTCCTTCCTGTGTTTCTACAACTAATTCCTGCAATGCCCTCTTCTTTAAACTATCCTGTGTGTCACAGTCTTCAGAGCAGATGGACAGTTTTTTAACTCAGTTCCCACTTGGGTACCAGTAGAGGGTGTAAAAGCACAGGGGAAACAACTCAGGTTTTCAGTCATTGTCTGGCTTTGTAATAATCCAAATGTTGCTCTAGCAACTAAAAGAAGTCACAGAGAGAAATGCCACACCACAAAGCACTGACTCTGGAGTGCCCAAACAGACCAGGGCCAAAGCCAGACAGTGTGGGGACTCTGCACATGCAATGCCCACAGCCTGTGTGCACAAGTTTGCAGTGAACTGTAACAAGCCTCTGGTGAGCCAGTTTCAACCAAGATTTTTTCAATGCTTAACAGTAATTATTTTTAGGGGGTCACAAAGGGTACTTCTTACTGCCCAAACAGGGCCCAAAGGACAGGATTGCTAGTGTATAACTGGGAAAAGCTATTTAATATGTGCTATGTATTCTCCCCCAACTCAATGTCAGAGAGGGTTGATACATTTCAATTTAACCATCAGCCAGGAGCATGCTCTCAGCATGGCGAATTCAGTGTAAACAGGGAAAAAGTGGCCAAATTGTAAGAACAGGATCCTGTAGTGGGAAGCATCATGCAACCCTGCTGCCAGCTCTGCTGGTAATATATGGAACAAGAACCACTACCTATTCGGTCTGCATGCTGGAACCTGACCTCCCCTGAGTTCTAAGTGCTCTTCTGTATCTTTTCCAAAAGTGTATTTGTAATTATTATTGATTTTGTAATTTTGGCTTTAGGGTTACATTCATCTCACATATCCAACTCCACCCCATAGGAATTTTCAAAAACTAAGAGCTAGAGAGGCCAGTGTACAAATATTGGTCTGTCCTAGTTAAAAAACTGAGGCTGTGTTATTTTCTCTTATGTAAGACAGCATTAAATTGACTTTGTTTCCATTCCCCAAAATGTAACTGAGGACAGTATTATATTCTCTCTCAGTATTTTACGCTCAATTTAACTGCTACATTGCATTAAATGATGTGCAATAATGTAACCCTAAATGCAAATGAATTCACAATTGGTAAAAAAAAAATCTCTTTGCTGCCTTCCCCAAATAGAATTTTTTTTTTTGTAGATTTTAATGAACTAGGAAAACCAAACATCTCCATATGGTGAAAAAATTTCAAGGCATGTATTAAAAGAAAAATCTTATGTTACTCATCAAAAACTAATAGATGTGACAGGAGAAAAAAAATGAAGCTATGAAGATAAAACTCAATTAGCAAATATGGAAAATCATCTATTACAGTGCTTACAAAAGACTTACCAAAGGCTAAAAGAGAAAAGCATGCATTTCATATTTCCAGAGTGAAATATACTAAATTTCATTTGAAGCAAATTATTTACAGCTATAAACCTCCTTGGAAAATTAAAACAAAACACACATCAAAATAAATGCATCATAATCAGGACTACAGAAAATGTTTTGTTACCTCTTTCTGTCTAAGAGTGCAATCATATGGAAGATTTTGAGAAACTTTCTCTGAATCTCAGAGAGTTCCTCACTAAGTCTTCTTCTGGACATTATAGAATAGTCTGCAGGCCTCTGCAAGCTGCATTTGCTGCCTGCCCCACAGGCATCATTCTGGCAATCTAAAGATATAAAGGAGTCTAAAGATGTCCTGGAAACATTTCCCTTTCCCTGGATGAATGCCCTTCCCTGATGCAGCAGCCATTTGGGGAGTCATATGTCACCCAAAAGCAAAATATGTAAAATCTACAGACACAGTGCAGTTTCCTGGTACCTTGATTTTTTGTTTCAAATAGATGGCAACAACTCCAGGAACTTGGCCCTGCAATTCTGGTAACTCCCTGATGTTCAAAACTGGCTGCAGGGCATGAAGAATGACACTTTGGGTAAGCATTGTAACAGCTGTACAGTTTAAAACTGCTGGATTGAAGCTTGCATGCAGCAAACAAAGTACTCAGGTATTTGCCTCTGCTACGTTTATGTTTCACTCAACATATTTGAAGAGAATTGTGGTTATATGAAAAAAACCACAGAAGCAGAATTCATGAACCATTTCTATGCTGTGCAGGTTCTTCTGCCACATTTGTCAAGGGACAGTCTGAGCTCCTCCAGGATAAAACAAGGCGACAAGCACCTGTCACATATTTACTCATTCAGCTTCTCTCCACAGAAATGTGTACAGTGTGAGAGAGAGAAAGATGCTTGTTTTATACACATTGCCTTGGAAAGGAAGACAATATGGTTTGCAAGGGATCTTATTCCTGTAAAAGTCACTGAGCAGCCTGCCCCAGCCCCAGCCATGTTCTGTCTCTTACCCAAGTGATTATTCTGTGCTTGAACAGTCCTGCTGTGACAGAAAAGCCTAGCTATTGGCAAAGGTACTAATCACTAAATTTTGCTCAGTTTCTAAAATACTTTGTACCTGAGAGTGTTTACCACCCTCAGCTGAGCATCACTTCCCATTATTTGGGGGATAATATACTTGAGGGGAGAGAGAGGTTTTCACCTCGTTACCTCTATCAGTTACTTCTGTGTGCTTCAGAAAACACAAGATCTTTTAGTCTGGATTCTGCACCTTGTGCTTCACTGAGATGTCAAGCAAGACTCCTGAGTGATTTAACTCCAAGTTAATGGAATGCCAACAACTTAAAGAAGAACTTGGACGTAATTCCTAACTGTTTTGTGAAATGCTCACAGAATGAAAGGTGCTACCTAAGTATTTAAGAATTAATACTCAGTGCATGGGAAAATGTTTATGTTCCTACAGGATAAGGCTGTGTCAGGAAGTGGTATAACATTAGTGAATAACACTCTAGGAAAAGGAACTGCATACTGTTACTGTTACATGTATACATTTAATAAAGGCTGAATGTGTCTATTAAGAAAGGTTAGTACCCTTGAGGAAGCAGCACAGACAGACAGGGAGAGGTGGAAGTAGTTATTTTTGCATTAAGGAAACACGCTAAAATATTCTTTACCTGTTGTCAAGAGATTTTTTCTATGCAACAAATACCTTTAACCTTTTAAAAAAGTTACACAAATGCATCCAGTTAAACTCCTGTGTCCAGAAAGGTGTTCAAATATCTGTTTATTATTCTAACTTTCCTACTCCTGCCATGAAAAAGTTCTAAAAGTTATCAATCTTTATAGCAATGCTTGACACTATTTCTTCCCGGTTTATATATNCAGAAATATTCATGAGTTCTTTTATGTGAGTCCTCATCTGGTGAGGCTGAAGGCACAGAACTATGTTACAAAGAGGAACTGGGATATAAAGCTGCTATCTGAGCACAGGAGAAAATTCACCCTGAGCAAAGGGCCAGAACAATGCCTATACATCAGTTCAGACTCAGTTAAGCCTTAAAATAGGACTTAATCATGAATTTTATGATCCACTGGTTATCCACTGGTCTTGTCATAGTGCAGCTTTTCTTCCTTACTCTCAGCACCATTCAAACAAAGATAGGAAAACCAGATTGTAACACAAACTTCAGCAGCAGCACACTTTCTAACAATCCTGAACCAGTTGCTTTCTTCAGCTTTATGGCACAATGTCTAAAGCATCCTTATAATTTGTATACTGTACTCAAATGCATCAACCACATGCTTTGCACTTCGACTGGGTCCTTTTCAAATGCTTTTGCATTTTTCATAACTGAATTCCTTCGTCTCCAGCAAAAAAAAGCGGCAAAACTACGTGTGATTTACCTTATTGCAATTCTTAGCAACTTGGCAAAGAGCACTGCTTGACATACCATCTTTATCTGGCATTCCTAAAAAAAGAATACAGAAAATAAATAAATACTGTGCATTTTTTAAGTAACAGTGAAGATCTGTATTGAGAGAATAGGGAATTTGAGGGTGCAGTACTTTGATAACATACACATTAATCTATTATTTTCAAAGAGAAAACCAGATTTATTCAGAAAACAGTTTTCTCTTGTGAAGACAAAAACCTAATTTGTGTAAGTACTATAAACAGCTTGCTAAGCATAGTACTTTCTTACAATATCTGAAGCACATATAGAGGAATTATTTATACTTTTTAATTTAATATTACCTGTGTCTTAGTACCTGGAAGTCAAATGTGTCCTAACTAGCATTGCTATGCTGTGCTATGCTATTGTCCTGCTAATAGAACATATTGAATATGGTACAAAATTGGCAGATGCAATTGCTAGACGTCAGATACTGTCCTGGTTGGCATCTAAATAACCCTTTGCCAAATAAATAAAAGCACCTTGATTAACCTAAGTGCTGATTTCCAGAGTCTGCCCTTGGATTAATTTCTACAGCACTATCCTACAGCTTAGCTTGACAGGTTCTCATGAGGCAGAGACATACCCAAACTTATCTAGCTATGTAACAAAGGTCAGAGAGCAGCATATTTACTGAAAATTGTCTCTTCAAGCACTAACCTAGATTCTTAAGCAAGTTGTGTAGCCCATCCTAACTAAAAAAATGACACAGTTCCTTATTTTTATTTTACTAGCAGGACTGATGGCCATGTTCCATGGAATTCTTGTAACATGTGTAACTGGTTAAATGTTACATCACATCATGCAGTATGCTTTCGTTAACAGGCCTGGCTTATAGTGCAGATTTTTGTACTGCTCTGTGTACACTTGTATACAGTTGGGAAGGCAGTTAGGCAATTCCCAAAGTTCTTCCTGCTACAGTCACTATTAATAGAGGCGTAATATCAAATTGAATTTAATGTTTAAATTCCAACACCCAAAACCAGAGGACTTCCACGTTCCCCTTTCTTCCCTTATTTCTACTATCTGATGTCTAATTTCTCATACTTACTGTCATTGTTGGAGCCAGTTTCCATAACACCATAAGGAGGAGTGAGAAGTCCAGACATATACTGTCGATATTTCTGAAAGACAGCAATGGCACATTCAATCAGGTACAGATATATAAAGCCATTCAAGGGAATATGTGCTATTTACATTTTAGTGTCTGCTGCCTTGAGCTTCTCTTGGGCACATGTGATATGAGGCAATCAAATGTGTCTTTTAACACTACAAGGTCTGCTTTCTTGACTGAAGCACACTGCCTTTGTTTCATCAAAATTCATCAATATTTTACTTAGTTGTGTGATTTTCCATAAAGGTTGTTTTAAAGCTCATCTGAAATTACACTACTCATCTGAATTCAAGCTAGAAAGCTACTTTATTGTAGGAATGGAGAAAAGATATTAACTAAGGAGTCATTAGGATCCTGTACCATGACAGCTTTTGAGTCAGATTTGAAACATACAGGATTTAGTGTGAAAACTCTAAATGTTTATTTCCAAGACACTAAGTTGGTTTTCAGAAACTGCAAGTCTATGAAACACACAAACAAAATACCTTATATTATGTATATCCTCATACAAAAACTGTATTAGCAGATGAAACTTCTTAACTACAAAAATAACGTCCTTTGTACCACTGTAAACTATGTAAGTGCAACTGATGTCAGCAACTGGTATTTTTCTTCAGTGAATGCTGGTGACATGATCAATAAAGTTCAAAGCTCTGTCTACGGCTTAAAAAATTCACAGAAGCTACAAAAATAACACCAAAGGAAAAAAATCGTCCTTTTATCAAATACAAATCATTCAGTGAATAAGTGACACATTTTTGTTTCCAATCACACTATATTGCTGTCATGCTTAAGGGTAAACAATCATAATTCCCTTTTAGAACTATCAAAAAACGAGATTGTGCAACAGGGATGCTGATGTTCAGCGTAAATAAAGTACGTCATGCAGTCCTTAGGGTGTGCAATGAGCTGAACCTGAACAATCAACCAGCTGAAATTCATGTAGCTTTCAACTAAGCACACATAATAACTGAGACAGAAAATGTCCCTTATAGTGCAATTTTAATTTAAAACTTTTATCCTTTGCTCTATGGAGCTGTTTGGATGTATTCATTTTTAAATGTTGTCTGCTGAATTTTAACAACCCTTGAATTACCCTTTTAACATTTCTTTTACTTGGAAATAGAGATGAAAATATCATCAATTCTAGCACTAAAGACTGAATCTCTTGCATTCTAAATAATAACAAAAGCTTACAAAGATTACATTAATCTTAATAATCCAATCCTATTTTTAGACAAGCTATTGCATCCTAAAGCTTAGTAACATATTATTTAAATCTCATCCATAATCCAGCTGAATACTTGTAGAAGCAAATCTATGTTATATCCCTGGTCAGTCACACAAAACAAATGCTACTTCATTTAGGGATAAAACTCCCATTTTTTTTCCCAAACCATTCACTTTCCCATACTCTGCATCTAGTCCTATGCCTGGAATTCAAGAAGAAAATGAGACATAATTATTTTCTCAGTTCAACTCAAATCATAAACATAAACCAATTATCATTTTTGTTGGCAAAATGAAAAAAAAAATGGAAGGGTGTCCCAAGGGGGACATGAAGTAACATTTTATTCGAACAGTAGATAAATGTTTTGTTCCACCTTCTACTGAATTTGGCCTTGAAAAGTGATTTTTAGACGGAAAATCGGAATGTTGCATTTGGGGTAAGATAAAAACCAAATTGTATAGGGTGTTTTTCTTTTCTCCTTCCTCACTATTCAGCTGATACTTGTTTGTTCTGTTTTTCCCAAAATAACATTTTCCCAGAAATATATTATTAGTCCACATTTAATCCACCTTCATAAGGAACTTCAATTGTAGGAAGACAGTAATTTTCTTTTATTTCCTATACCATGTCCACAGCCATTATACACTGCTTGGCAGTTTCCTTCTGACTAATTCTCTAATATTTTTCCTGATTTCTCTTCTCATGAGACAAATCATAGAACACATCATGTAATTTCCAAAAGGTTTGAGAGCTCAGCTTCAGAAAAAACCATCCTGATAGAGTAAGCCAGGTTTGTACATACAGCTTCAGAGAGGGCATCTACTCCAATCCAGCCCGACCTCATATTCAGGATGCCAAAGCCAGGAACCAAAGCACAGACTGCCAAGGACGTAAACTCTGTCATCTTCTGCATGAAGGTCCCTGCCATGGGACAAGTTTACTCATGAGTCTGATACAGCAAGCCCTGTGAGCAGTGTTGCCTGTGAAGGAGTTCAGGCAGCATTACCAGAAGAGCAATGAATTCAAAATGTGCCCTCAGAAAGACCAGTTGTCCAGATGCCTCCATTGCAGCTCTGCATAAATGAAGCTTCCCTCAATACCTGGGCAGCTCAGGGGAAGGCTGATGTGACTGCCTGCACATGGTCTCTCATGAAGATATCTCAGCAGAGTGTGGGCTGACATAGGAGGTATAATTTATGCCTAAAATTGTGTCACTTCATCTGCCAAATTAAATGCCAAGGGAAGCTTATTTGTCAAGCAGTCAGGGAAACACAGTTTGCTGGGAAACCTAAGAATGCAAGAAAGACCTAAGTAACTGCATAAAGATTCACAAGTATCAGATGAAGTAATGAAGTAGCAGACGTGAGTTCTCGGAAACAGAAGATAATGAGACCTATCTTGTTACTGTAACATCTGGAAATGAAAATACAGTAAGTTAAATTGCACTCATCGGTGGTATTTAAAATCATCCTGAAGATTAACAGACTAAATATTTTGAAAATGTATTCCACAGGTTGTATGAAGGCTGGAAAGGCTTTCCTTATGAAAGACAGCAACAGTTATCAAATCATCATAAGCTTGTTTAATACTAGAAGTCTTCAAGTTCTGTAAATCCAACATGACAGCAGTTTTTAAAACTACACTCAGTGACCTATTCACTCTGTCTTCAGAATTCTACCAATTTATAAACTGTATCATGCAACATCTTAAAGAAAAGACATTTCCTGTATCTAATCTGACAGCACAAGTAATAAAGACAGTATTCTTTTTCCAGTTGCTGACTGCCTTGTACCCATGCAGTGATGAAAATTAACACATTTTGACCTTTTCAGCTACTGCTGTGCCCTAAAGCAAAGAAGAGTGCTGACAAGGAACAGCTAGGGATAGGAGAAAAGGAGGAAACAGAATCACACACTTGCTTTACTGGGAAGGTGCTGTGGGGGAATTTTCATACCAATGGTTTTTAAGGCCACTCATTGTCAGGCTGTTTCACACATTGTCAGTGTGTTTCTTTATTTGCAATTAGTTACAGTTAATCTGATAGATTTTCAAAACTACAATAGGTTTTCTTCTACTCTGTGAACCTAATTTGGTATATTTTTATATGCTAATGCTTAGAAAGACAATTACTATCATTCTGATGCAAGCCACCTCTAAATTCCTAAAAAACAGAATATGTAGGTGTACGTAAGGTATATAAAATATGTGTTTGTGGTTAGTCCCTTCTCTTCTGCTGTAAGTAGTGAAGAGCTAACACCTGTTAAAAGGGAAAGAAGCAGCAAAAAGGAGATCTTTACAACACAAGCACTCCAAAATAAGCCAGGTACACGTAAAGAAAACAGGGGAGCCTTTGTTGTCCATGTATATTGTATAGGAAAACCCAAGGACTCTAATGGGAAAGACTCAGGACTGATGAAGGGAAGGCCTCTTGGGTATAAAGATTTGAATGCATGTTCCACACCAAATACTCCCCCAAGTGCAGCAGTTATCCATTCAGCAAAGAGTATTTTAGGGGCTGTGTAATAAAGACCCAGGTATTGATGGTTTGTAGTGCTACGGAGTAAGGCTTCTGATGCTTCCCCATGTCATGTTACCAGATACTAGGAATTAGTGTTTTGTAACACTGGAGAAAGTTTTGTAGACCACAACAGGTGCTTGGTTTAATACATATCTCTTTTTCTCCTTCTCTTGCTCCCCCATTCACAATCTCAATTCACAGTGTTCCTTTCACTGGATGCATTTCTGCTTTCTCCTGTTCTTCCTACCTCTAACTAGCAGCAAGAGAAAGTGACAAGGCAGAGCCTACATTCCTGGCACTCTTGGGAGTAACATAAAATAATTCATTTCAGTTGAAGAAGTTGTAGGCCAAACATCAAGGTGACTTTTCCATACACATTTTTCAAAACCTTGTGTAACTATTTTTATCAGACGCTCTTGCATCTGAGTTCTGCAATCCTTCTGTACTAGCTGTCCATATTCCTGCAATGGTTTCTCTTGGGGAATATATGCTGTAGCTTAACAATGTGAGCCAGCTTCTCTATTTTCTTTTGACAATAAATAATTGATCACTAATGATCTCAGTACAACTCCTCTAATTTGGCTGCACCAGTCATATCATTTTGGCAATGGACCACCTCCCTTGTAAGCATTACTCACAAGAGCACACTACTCCCATGGTGTTTCTTTTCTCCAGAACAATAAGGAGAAAAGTCCCTGAATGACAGGGCCCCTTGAAGATCTTTGGACCCTCTTTTCACCCATCAAATCAAGCAGAGATTGCTGTCTCAAAATCCAGACCTTTGCCTTTAGATCTGATACTCTGAAGACTGCTCTTTACTGAACTAACAGACAGGTAAGATCTCAGGTCATCTGCCTGCTCTCCATTTGTGTTTTCCAATAAAAAGTGCCTAACGTTCTTACAAATTTTCACAAAAAATCCTCCAAACTGATTATCCTATTGATAGTTGATTTTTACCCAAATCTTGTTACAAAGGGGAAAACAAACAGCACACTGTTTTGCTGTTGCCTAATAGTATGTGCCAAGACCCACAAAAGACTCAGGCCTAATTCTAATTTCAAATACTGTCTTCTTAGTACATTTACAAATTACTAAGTATATCTCTCCTAAGCAAGCTCAATCAGAAAATTTCCATACATTTCAGGTCAATGACACTTAACTGCCTATCACAAAAAGGACTGTACAACACTACATAGGGAATCACTGCTTGAAGTGGTGAACTCCAAGTATCCTGCTTATTGCTAAATATTTGCCTTTGTCATTAACAGAATAAAAACATCCACTGTCACTGACAGTACAGGTAAGGGAACAGAACAGAGGTTTTTCTAAAGGAAAGTATAAAAACAAATTAGGAAAACATAATGCTGCAATTGCAAAAGCATATCTTTATGTGAAGTGGAAAAATAGAAAATAAACCATGTGAAGATCTTACCATGATTTACTGAACAGAGACAGACTGTTTTGTATATGTCAGTCATTCAAATGAGATAGACAAGGACTGAAATAGCAGAAGTGAAGTACCATTTAGTCATATTCAGATAAAATAAATACAGGAAACGCCTGTACTGAAATTGCTGAATCCCGATCCCAGAATAGGTACAGTTTATATAACAGCAGATGAATCTGCATCTTTTCCATTTATTTACCTATTTACCATCTTCTGAATATTTCTGCATGGCTCTAATTAACTATGCTTTAGATTTTATTCCATCTCTTTGTTTTGGAGGCATATATTTTTCTGACACATTCCCACTTAAATCAATTTATTGTGCTTGAAAAGCTCTATGTGCAGAATTTGCTTTATCACAGAATCCCCTTGATATTTTGTCAAGAAGAAAAATGCACCCAGCTCCTTGAAATCATGCCAAATAGCAGATTTGGCTACCAGATAGAAACTCAAAGATAAGACTGCACTGCAAAAAATCAAATCCAAGGAAATTAGAGCATGAGCAGTGATTAAGCAAATTATATAGCCTATTCTGCTCTATCTAATTTAAATTTAGAAATGCCATCATGCAGCCCTTCGATTCTGTCTCCTGGAGAAATCTACTCAGGAAATGCACTTGGGTGGAGACAGGACTTAGTTGGGAGGGGTGGGAAAGATTGCATTTACTTAAAAGAGGACAAAAAAAACATATAAAAAGAAGAACAAACAGTCCATTTGATTTATGTGTTTTCTTTTACTATACTCGCATAAACATAGAATAGATGATGTACTTACAGGAAAAAAACCCCAAACAATTAAACTGTGTTTAACATATAGTTCAGGTTTCCAAAAGTGGCTGAGAGAATTACACATTTCCATATTTACCTTTTCATAGTGATTTTTATATTGAATGTGTTCACTTTAAAATCAGAAAATGATTGTGATGATGACTGTCATCGACAGTGCTTCAAACTCAATATAAGATCATAAAATAAAGCTGTGCTCTCCTTTCTTTCTCTTTCATTACCATTTGTAGGAGAGATGCAGCAAATTATGGCTTAGCTGGAATTTTCTGAACAATGCAAGAACTCAGAGCTCAGTTTGGGTGTGCTATGCAAGAAGACAGTGTACAAGGAAGATCAAAGACAGGTAATATGAGACTTGTACATACAGGACGAGGCTGGCTTTGTTCCACTCCTCACCTGGGCAGCTCAAGGCTGCCTCCTACACTATTTCTTCCATATGGTGTGTGTCCCTGGCTGATCTTTAGTGTTTTTCTGGAGCAGAACTTCAGGTGAGACAAATGATCACAAGTGAAAGATATTTGTTTGTAATGTGCTTTGACAAAAGGGTGAATTCAGTAATTGTGGCAACATAAGTGTCTTGTTTCTGATCACGTATCTTAGCCTGCAGAGCAAGCAAAAAGCAAAGATTGTGTGCACTCAGTAAGCAGAAGTCACCAGGAATCTCTAAACCCAGTTACTGTTCCACCCTGAGATTGCCACCTTGAAAACACGGAAGGTCTGATACATATGACCAACATATCTTTGCATGAAATGTACGTGAAACTAGGTGTGCACTGAGACAGTGAAAAACTGGAAACCTCATGGTGCAGGGAGTGGGTTGAAGTCATACTTCTTTGTAGTGAAATTCTGTAAGGTCCTCACAAGGTCTCTGCAGTAGGTGAGTCTTAAAAATAGGTTTTAAGTGCAACTTAAATGACATATTGGCCTTATGATGACACTGTGCACAGCAGTGGCTTTATTAAATGTTGTAAATAGCTTCTTTTCTTTCCTCCCATTATATATATTTTCATAAAGAGATTGGAAGCAAATAAAGAAAAACGGTGAGCTGATCTGTAATTCTGCTTTTCATATTTACAACCTCTAAGCACGGGAGTATGTTGGTCTAAAAATTTGTTTTCATCTGGAAGGAAACTCTGGGTTAAATATTAATTCCTCTACAATCAACATAAACCTATTAACTAGTTCAGTGGGATCAATCTAACACTGTTTTTCCTTCTCACAGAAACAAACATACAACTTCCAATATTCATCTAATATCAAAGGCTTCCTTTTCATGGATAATTCCTCAAAGTGGTTGTTTCTATTCAATTATGCCTAACAATAATAATCATATTTAATAAGTGTAAATAATAAACATCCCTTATAACATTATACTTTCTTCAATGCTTTTTAAATATTATTTTGATTACAGTATGAGGTGCTTTAAAAGCAGTTTGTGCAGCTAGTTCAGGAACACCACTGAGAAATCAAAATACATACAGTACAAAATAAGAGGGTAAAATATAAAGACAAATAAAAAAAATTATATTTTGCACAGTGTGATTGAACACAGTCTATTCCATGCAGTGGATAGAAAAGAGTGTACTCTGACAGAAAATCACTCAAAAATCAGACTGATAACACTTAACAGGACCTCAAAATACCTGGGCCTCCAATTCAGCCAGTGGTCAGTGTAATGGCACCACTTGTCAGCATAAATCTCCAAAGGCTCCAAGCTGCTCAAATTTGGTATCCCTTTCATTTAGCATCTTAAATGCTGCCTGTGGTACTTCCCCACTAGAGTTCACGATAATATGTCAGCTATTTTGTTAACACGGTGTTTAGTTATGTGACTTTTCACCCATATGTGTAGTCCAACATTTCATGACTCTAAATTTTAAGTTCCCTATAAAGATCTCTAAACACACTCTGTTAAATACTTGTACAACTGCATCTTACTTGAAGATATCAAAACGTATTGGATAGGAATGATTGACTTTTATCAAACTGAAATGCAAACAACATTAGTAACAGTGATTCAGTGGTGCTGTAACATAGGGATTAAGGAAACTGCATGAACAAACGGCAATGTTACAGCCTTATTTGGATGGGGCAGATTTCAAGGTTCTTCCTACTGACTATATAGCCTAGTTTGACTAGTTGACACTTCAGTATGGGCAGGAATTTTGCACTAAAAAGCTTTAGTTTTCTATTTATTCCACTTTCTGAATGGGAGTTTCTTTCACACTACAATATGTAATCACAAAAGAATGGTCACCTTGTTTTTCATTCCTCATTATCAGCCTTCATTCTACCTATAGTCTGTCATGTTATACATTATCAAGATTAAAGCAGCATTTGAGACATGCAGCTGGGCATAGTAATGAAGATGCACTGGAGATTTTCCTAGGAGGCAAAAACACTAAAGAGGTGTTAAGGTTGAACCTACACATGACCAAAAGAAAAAAAAACGAAACAAAAGGAACATGAAAAAATAGCCTCAACTCACAAGATAATGAAGGGTAAACTATGGAACTAAACAGAATAGTATCTTTCCAGAAAAGGGGTGGAAAAAGAAGTCATGTCAGCCTCCTCCTTTGTCTAACACAGCCCTGAAATCGGCTTAACTGGGGTCCAGCTTTGCTAAGTTCTACACACAAAATGAAAGGTCAGATTCTGTCTCTCTCCTCCCAAACAGAAATGCCTAGAGTGTACTGAGAGGCAAGATGCAAGCAGGCAAGTGACACAGCACAAAAGGTGCAGAATGGTACAACTAATGGCAGAAATTAACTAAACACAAGAAGAGGAGGTTTCATCAGGGATTTTTGTTCACATAAAGCAAGTACAATTGCATTGGAGCATGAAGTAACTGCCAACAAGAAGTTCACAGCTTTGGCATCCTACAATGGCCAGGCTTCTAAAGGCTGAAATGAAAATGGCTTAGGAAACACTTGTTACACTCTTGCACTGAAGCTATACCACTAAAAAGGGGTGCAACTAATAAAGGAACTGAGCCAACACTGTCCCAAACAGAGTTCTAACTAAATATAATTCACAGACATACAGCTATTAAGTTTACATAGAAGGACTGCACAAATGATGATGATGATAAACACTTGAGACAGGTAGCTCTTGGAATGCATTGCTATTGTCTGTGGCTTCCTGGACATTTCCCTACAATTGCCTGCTGTTGCAGTGGTGGAAAATATGCACAAGCATTCTTATGCACCCCTGACAGAAGAAAGCGAGGTTTTATCAAGAAGTAATCTGCTATACTTCACCCCTTTTCTGAAAGCAAGAAGAATTATTATGTCTTGAAGTAAGTGTATTACTATACCAGGACGAGACTTTCAGTCCTTCTAGAAGACAAGATAAGGTCACTGGTAATACTATAGCTAGAAGACATTTTAATTGAAGGGCTACCTAATTTGCAACGTCCCACATTTCAGCCTGTTTTTGTAGAGCTCTTTGTCTGTTATGAAGCAAGACAGACAAAGCTTGTTATTGACACTTTGATAACTGTGTATCCATTCACCATTAAAAAAAGTCTTTATATATAGAATATACAGTAAAATAAACTACAGCATGAGTCACACTGCAAGAGTCCATAGTTCTTGAGTGTTATGAGGCACAGAGGAATCAAATGACTTGCATATGAGAACAAGGCATTATCCACCAAGTCACAAGTGTAATTATAGAACAGCCTTTAAGAAAGGTTTCATTAAAAGAAAAAGCTACCTTCACATCTAAATCTACTTCACATAATTCTGCCAGTACCTTACAAATTTAAAACCATATTAGAGACAAGTTTGCAATATTGTAATAAACATCAAACACACTGCAAATAAGTCAAGAATATTTTTTCCATTTAATGTAATTTTTTTTTTCTGTGTGGTAACTGCTGTTTATCTGATCTGTACTGCAGGGGATTCAGTTTTATAGAATGAGGAAGCTGTACATGTATGCCTAACATAAACAGGCTAGTTTTCATTTTACAAGTATTTCCCTATATACTGCTAGCTCCTTCTTTAGGGAACATCACAGAATGTAATTTTAGGATTATACTGCCTCAAGTTTTATAAACTTCAGACCACTGTGAAAATCTTGATATCTCAAAGATAAGAGAGACATTGTTATTTCTTTTGTACAAGATTATAATTTGCATATCTCCTATGAAGTTAAAGTTTATTATATACACCTGTGTCAGAATGGACCCCCCCATTTGTCATCAATTAAGAGTTTCACTGGCCTCAGCAAAACTCATTTGTATTTGCTGATCTGTTCCAATAGCACTAATGATCATCCATCTTCTGACAGGAGGACATATCATCCACTAGCTAGTATTCAAGACTGGATCCCAGGATATCACTGCCATATTCTCAAATATGTCATTCACTCACCATAACTGATACTTGAAACAAGACTGGTTCAAACTGGGAAATGTGATATCTGACTACACTGTAGCCTTTAGGAGATTTCCTGTTCATTTCCACAGTGGGAAATATCATCCTTGGGAAGGTCTACATTAAGACAGCCTACATTCAAGCTGCATCCTGGCCTTCTTCTATTCCCAGGCCCTGTTTCTTGCTTAACCCATAGGGAACACAGATATGCACGGGACTTAAAAGGCTCCTGTCACAGACTTCATGCTACAGAAGAATCACATAACCATTTTTGGTTTCACCTCTAAACTTTAGAAAATCAGTAGGTTTCAAAAGTAGTAAACAAAAACTCTGTGACATAGGAATGATATATTCTTGTGTTGGAAAAACCTAGTGATGTTTTCTCATGGCAAATTCACAAATTTTCTCACATCACCGGTATCACATAAGTTTAGCAAACTTGACAGGTATTACAGATCTGACATGATTAGAAAAAGCAGTGTAATCAGGCCTGAAGACCTATTGGATGACTGCACTGCCTAGTGAATGTCAGCAGTGTTAGTGTCACATAGAGCTAATCCTTCCTCCAAACAGAAACAACTGGGAAAATCCACATAAGAGGAAAAAGTGATAGTGTCTGAGTACTTGAAAAGAAATTATTTGCCAGCAATAGCATCTGCTATCTTAAAAAGGAAAATTGCTGCAGATGTTCAAAGGTGCTTTTTTAATAAAGAAGTGAGCAAAAAAGAGCAGATGTAACCAAGATGCTCAGCAAGATCAATGCTGCCAGGACAGACCTATTGATTTGCTCTGTCCCAAGACAGAAACTAAGGGTCTGATGCAACAATGTGCGACTCCAATTTCAGGTCAGTGTGACGTTTTTCCAAGAGATGCAAAAATGAAATAATGCTCAAACATCAGGCTAGTTACAGCAACAGATGTGTAATTCAGGAGAGATTTTCAGAGTATATACTAGTAGCAGAAGGAAATTATGGTGGCCAGAAAAGCTGTTTCAAGCTACCAGAAGATGGAAGCTAAAAGTGACAAGACTTTGTACTCAACTGACTCTCTCTTTGTTGGAGCAGGAGTCCCAGTAGAGAAGTTGACTGCCTTTTCTCTAACTTTCACAGAGCTATTTTATCTAGCTCTCTCACCACAGCCCTAAGCAGTACAAAGAACAGTAACGCACACGCACATAACAACTCCTGAAGTGGGTCTGTCTGGAGGAGCCTGATCCAAATCATCTCTGAATTTATCAGTACGTTTTAGAATTTTCTGAAAGATAAAAGATGTATCCCCTTAGAACTATAATTCTCAGTGTCACATGTTAGGTATTGCTTACTAATGAGAATTAATAGTATGTTTGATGTTTCCTTTGTGGCTGTCATGTCATGCCTTGCTGCAGAATGGTCAAACCTCTGCAGCTGTGGCATCCAGAAGCCAGCTTTGTAGTGGCGCCTTGCCACACAGCCCAGGCCATACTCTCCTCCTGTGTGGACAGGTGGCAGAGTTCAGTTTGCAGACACTGAAACAGCCTGATGGGCAGCAGAGGACACTTGGCTATAAAGCAGCATGGTGGCCAACCAACTGCAACCCAGTACCTGATAGGAAAAAAGCTGTAACACAGGAAGAACCTCCAGGACAGGTGTGCCCAGATGGGCACTAGGGTTATCCATGAGTGACTCTTTAACCCAAGCTCTATAATCAGTGCATCACCATGCCCATGAACACAGCCCAGCAGAATGCTACTAAATTAAGTGCTCAGCATTTGTAAAATGCTTCAAGATATGTAGATTACAGATCCCATGTATTTGCTAACCAAAATAATATTATTCTGACATTGTATTCCTTCAGAGACAGACAAATACTACAGTACGTAATTAGTCTGATATCTCTTTAAATATGGATCATTAGAGATCTCTGGAGACTCCCATCAGTGTCAGCAATTGTGTGTACAAAGAACTATTCATTTGATTATCTTACAATATAAACCCCCCTGCATATATCCACAATGATTACATATTCAGCACAATCCCTTTAATGTCTGTACATCAACTCTGTTTGAGTTGAGATTTCTCATTCATCATCACATTCAAGCAAGTTTTGCCTTGCTTTCTCATCTCCCATACTTGATCTTAAACTCGGCATTTCTAGCAACCTCTCCCAGCTAGGTTTTAAGAGTATATTCTCATCTCCGCTCAATAAGCAAGAGAATGGTATATAATTTCCCATTTTATGTACAACATCTGGCACTGTAGAAAGAACCATTGCAAATCTTAGCAAGGCAGCAGAAAAAAAATAGCTTAAAATCCTCCTGTGTGGAAAACAGCTCTGCAGCACTGGATATAAAACCTATTACATATTTTACGAAAGGTTTGCAGATTTCCTGGCAGAATATAGTAAACTATGTGGGATTGGATTGCTGCATAGAAACAGATCACTGAGAAAGACAGAGGGCCTTCCATCAAACACTAAATAAAAATCTAAATCTACTTTCCTCTGCACTAAACAAAAAATGTCAAGAGAAATCTGACAGGAGTCTATGCTTCCTAATGTTAATATATTTACATGATATCCTACACAAAGCATGTGCAACAAAACAACTTCCCTATTTAACTGGCAAACAAGCTGAGGGTACAAAATTTCCCAAAGCATCAGAATGACTTAAACAACCACACTGCATTTACAGCAATGACTTAGGCATTTCAGGAACTACACAGCAGACATTCAGTGACCCCAGGGACAGAATTCAAAGATATGTAAGTATTCAGAAACACAGTTACCCAAGTGCTGTGCCTCTTAATAATCCCACTCGAAGCATATGACAATGTGGGGCTTCCACATGAGATTATGAACTCATATCTTGAGTTCATAACTCCAACTTGAGCCTCCAACTCCAGTAAGAGAGTTACTAAATGAAGGTGATCCTCTATTCCAACATGATTGCAAAAAGAGGAACCATTATGGTGAAGTCCACCTTTGCAATGACAGCACATGACAAGGGCAAGCAACTGCCAGCTGGGACTGTGCCAGAAGTGATCTTATTGCAGCATTAGAAGCTCCATTATGTTGTCCAAGGTATTTCACTCAGTTGTCCAAGCAGAAGGCAGACTGCTTGAATCACAGGCCCAGTAAGACAAAAAGAAATTTTTTTTTCTCATTGCACACTGATAGACAGCCCTTCCTCTTGGACTCTGAAGAGCAAAAGTAGGATGAGAAAGCATCTGTCTTCAAGTGATTTTTAATTGCTTGAACTTTTCCTTTTAATAAAGCAATCTTGTTTTCCAAACCTTCCCAAAAATTCTAGCTCTTCACAGTCATTTGTCAGTGCTCATCTGTCACATGCTCCTTAAAGATGCAAAGTCTTCAGCAGGAGTCTAGGAAGGAAGCATCTGAGATATTGTCAGTATCTGAAGCCAGAACTAGTCCACGGAGCATAGATAATTGTAAGGTTGTTTTACAGCCCATCTGCAGAAGTACTGCCCAAGTAGGAATCAAATACTTACAAAAACCTGTCCTACGCATTCGTGGAAATAATAGCCAAAATTAACTTGGAATGTTGCCATGCACTTACATAAGGTCGTGGCATGATGTGGTTACTTGTCGGTACTGATATTTATTCAAGCAGAATAAAGTGCTATTCATGAGCTAAAAGCCAACTCAATGTTTTATTCAGAATTAAAATGCTTTTTCCAAAGAGGATGGCTTTTCCAAAGTGGTAAGTGCTAGGCCAGTTCTGTTTCCTTTAATGTCAGAGGCAGCTTCTGAAACAGCAGCCCTGACTTCAGCCATTATGCTGGCCTTTCAGGGCAGCTCCAGTCTGGCAAGCCAGCACTATCCCTCCCAGGGAGATGAATCCATATTCATGGTAAGAGAGCAAGCTGGACCAAAACCAGGAGCTTGGATGCAAGGGTAACTAGGGATTGACAAGGGACTCCTGGATATCTGGAAAACCTTTTCCCATTTTAAGTAAGCTAGGGGAAACATGGAGAAATTCTGCTATGATAAACTACATTTCAGAAGTGTTCTGCACTAAGGATGGCCAAGACCACCAGTGAAACATCAGTAGAAATTTTAATTACAACCACATTATAACTTAAAAGTTTCTTGGTCAGCAACATCTCAGGGACTGTATGTTCCTTGCAGGCCTCCATTGTGTCCAAATTCAGCACAGCATACCTGGATTTTAAACACTTTGCTTAGACCAATAATTTAATCTTCCATGTGCAAATACATTTGCACCGAGCTATTGCTGTTGTTGCACAACATTACAATTTAAATTGCAAGGGTATATGATACATATAGCTGATATTGATAACCAATTGTTAATTGATTATGCCAGTCAGTTCATTGTGTTTTGGGTAATCCTGTGCAACTACTACATTTCTGTGACATTTCAAAATCTATCTGGAAGATCACTGGAAAACCGAGTCCTGCCCCTTCTGTGTCTTTTCAAGAGGTGACAGAAATCACCATTATTAGTAGAGTCAAAGGTTACTTGCTAAAATCTGGAAATCCTGAGAGTGTAGTGGAATGAATCAACTGAGACTTTTGTGTCTGCTATAGAAGTCACATTGCAGCTGCACATTTTATAACCTTGAAACTACAAATAGAAGTTGTAAGAAAACATTTTTAATTCCTACTTCAACAAACATCTTACATGCTAAGAAGCCTTCATTAGGTACAACTCTATATAATGCACTTTTCAAGGAGTTCAAGTCAGTAATGGATGTAACTACTCATAACCACCCTCTTGTAACCCTCTTAGACCCTCTTTCCTCCCTCCTGCAGTCTAGCTTCCTCAGCAGCTAATTACCTATATTGCCAGCTTTCAAAACTTTGTAGCAGACACTGATGATATGCAGTGGCAACACATGATGTTACTGATGTTACTCTGTTTATAAATCTCTTTTCTTAGATATCCCTTTCAGAAGAACCAGTGGAAATCTAGGTTATATCCAAACTCTTCACACAATCCCACGCAGCCCACGGCTGTTGGCCATCATGGCTGTTGGCCATGGTTCCACAATACAAAGTGTTCAACACAGGAGTGGACTACACCCTGCCAACCCCTAGCTCCTGCTCCTGTGCCCAACATGTCACCTTCTTGTCCAGGTCTGCAAAGACTGGGAAGAAGGCTCTACCGTTAACAGGGGTCAGTGTACAGATTTGGATCTTTTAGAGATTGCTGCACAGCCAAGAACAGCCAGAAAGGGACAAGGCAAATTTTGAGACAGTATCTGTCTCTTTGTAACAAGATAAAATATCCACATTTTCCTGCAGAAGACCAGTTAGATATTTACAAAAGTAACCAAAGCATACTACAAAACTCTAAAAAAGCAACAGAGCACTTGGTTTTGCCTTCCAGTATTACATTAAGCTGTTTTTGCATCTTAAAATCTTAGCAGCCTTTCAATGGAAATGAAGATGCACACTTATGTACATATTGTATATACTCTAGTTCATCTCGCTGAACTAGTTTAATTAACATCAGCCAGAAAAGAAAAATGTAATATGAAGGTGACTCAAGATCTACCTGTATAATCTTTCTTTTAATTAAAAATAATGCCCTCTTTTCCACTGAAAGAAAAGCTCAAATGACACTTGACTGCCATCTGCCCTGAATTCGTATGCAATGTCTTGTTGTCCCACACAGTACAAAGATGAATATCCACATAAATAAATCATTCACAATTGTCTGTCTTCCAAATGATGGAGCACATAAAAAAAATAAATCTGTGATTGCAGTTGCCACCCATGGTCCTCGGCATGTCTATATGGCTTGGAGAATATAGGCACAAGAGGTTGCCCACATATGCCACTTCTACCAAGACTTCTAGTTTGAAAGAGAGTACTTGGGAAACAACGGTAGCCTTTTAGGTTTTGTTTTTTCATTTAAAAATCTTTTCTGCTGCCCTGTTTCAATTAAAAAGTCAGAAGTTAGCTAGCTATTGAGTGAAGAAAATTAGTCAAAGACCTGCACAGAAGCCCCACACTGACACAAGAGACATCCTCAAAGATCCTGTTTCTGGAGCCCTTTTGTGTATTTTCTTAATTCTTATGAGCTGTTACACTGGAGTACATTACTTACAGATGCAAAGGTAGCAACATTAAACTTATATACCTTAAATAGAACAGTGTCTTTAAAAAATGCATTCAAACTTTTGAACTCAAAAGTAAAATTCAACAGACTCAAGCTGTACTGCTTCTTTCCTTTTCCTGATACTCTATTCCATGATATTTTCTCAGTAGACTGATACAGTGTTGTGTTCTCCTACTGTATTTAGGTAACTCTACAGTAACTACCCACTATTTTCCCTCTCCGTATTCACTGCCCTAGAGTCTTCTGAAGAGCATATAGTACATAATAGTACTAAAATGGATGGGCTTTGGGTATCAAAGCCTTTTTGAGAGCAGATTTTATCAACAGCCATTCAGTGGACTTCAAAAAGAAAGCAGCAGGCAAGCACAGGTGGGCAAAAAGAACAGTGCAGCAGCTGCATGGGTCACAGATACAGCCACCACTAAGATGACCACAAACCTAGCCTCCTGGTTTTGAGGTGCAGTTGCCAAAGTCAGGACCAGGGGGTTTATTACATGTTTTAGAGCATGTCCTCTTCTTTGTTTCCAGAAAAGGAATTTAAACTGAATTTCTGGATGCATGTGGGGATTTAATCATCTTCAGACTATCTCTAGGAAAAAAAAGTAGTAATGAATTTATGTAAAAATCATCTAACTTCTTATCCTCCCCTGGAATTCCCTCTGAAGCATTCTCTGAATAACTTGCCAATTAGAAACTAGACAGTTCACAAGTTTGCCAGTCATTAGTTTACAAAAAGACACAAGGCACCCATTTTAATGCTGCAGTCACATTTTAATCAAATATTAATCTTTAGAGATCTTTGAAGGGAAGAGATATGCTCTCTTTGACAAGCTGATTCTTAAAATAACTCTTTTGCTTTAACAGTTTACAGGTCAAATGAGAATGCAGCAGGCAAGTCATGGATTAAATAGCACCTTCAACAAATAGGACTCAGTGTCATCAAGCAAGAGTCAGAAAGCACAAGCTGAGGGGGATGGGATAGTAAGCAGGACATGCTTAACTTTTAAAGTTTGCCATTGTCCAATTGTTTTTGGATAGCGTGCATGCCAGCGCAGGTCATCCACTGGAGCAGGCACCTTCAGACTAGGGGCTGCAATAGCTCAATGCCTCCTTGGAGCGGAAGTTCCATGAGGAAATGTGACTTGATCTAATTTTGGAATCTGGAAAAAAGACAAACATCAGGAAGGAAGTTTAAAAAAAGTTTAAGTCCTTTCAAAGAAAAAGGAAACTCAAACCAGATAAATTCAAATAGCAGTCAGTCAGCATCAAACTGCTGTGACATGTCTCTTTGAGCACATAAGTATTACTTGTACCTCTCTGAAATATTTGAGACAGGGAGCAGGAAGTTACTATTATCTCTTGATGAGTTTAGCCCTGTAGTGTCCAGTTGTTCATGTATGTGCTGGTAGTGCAGACCTTCATTTGTGTACAACACACATTAAGCTCTGCTATGTTAGGTGTTCCACAGAGTTCCACATACCCTCCTTTCAGTTTCAAGACACTCCTATCTATAGAATAACCTTTGTAACAGAAGGCTGGAATACTCTAGATCCCACAGATGATTAAAGCTAACAGACTGGAGATCTGTCAAGAAAAAGAACCAGAAATCAAAACAGAGGAAACTACTTCCAAGTTTTTGAGATAAAGACAAAACCCCCTAATTCCACATAAATTCTTCAGTACTGAGCATACACTGCCAGCAAGTACAATCCTTTGTGGGTCTCTGAAGGACTGCTTCGGCCAACACTTGAGCACTTGACACAACCTCACCCATAACTTCGTGGAACCTCAGGACCAGATCAATCAGTTTCCTTGGTTCACCTGGTAAACACGGACTGAGGGACTTGTTTGCTGAGTAAATAAATAATTTAATTTGTACAGTTTAAAAAAAAATATTGGGTCACAGAGAAATTAAGACTTTATTAGCTAAGTTCCAGTTGTAGGAGAGAAAATCCTCATTATGCACTAAAATGGTCTAATTTATATTACAGAGTTTCTCAGATGGGTGATGGATGCATGTTGACCTCAAAGTGACCACAGAGGGCACTTCCCTTTGTGGTTTTCTACCCTCATTACTTTGTTCTCCTCTTCTCTTCCTCCTTCCCTCCTTCCCACTCCTCTTTTTCTCTGACAGCCCTGTAAAAAGTACAGAATTTATTTTCAGGCAGTGGAAAGGGGGGAAATGAGCATGGCAAAATGGGCTACCACCTCTTCCTTCCCTCATCTCTCTTCCTCCTGCGCAGTGGTAAGCCAAAATTTAACAGCAAAGTTAGAAAAAGGAACAACATAAATCATTTTGAAAACATCCACTCTTAAGTATTTGAATTAGCAAACATAACTGAACAGATAAGAATTCCAACTAGCCTTTCTAAAATGAAAGAACATTGGCTCTAGGCTCTATCCATACTCTGTGTATGAGACAAGCACAAGGGTCAATGAGATTTAACACATAAGGGGTAGGGGGATTCATATACCAACCTTCTACTGTATTGCCATTACTGAACTTAAGTACAACTTCTCCTATGAATACATTCTATAAATTTCAGACATGTTAGTATAACAAAAGACAGTCTACGCTAAGCCTCCTCTTTTGCTTTAGTATGTCCCAATACTCCTGTGATCAATTATGAACCCATAAAGTAAACAAAGTCCAGCTGGGTAAATAATGAGCATAAATACAACTTAGGAAGTGGTTATTTATCCTAAATCACCCTCAAACAAACCCATACCCTGTTTCTTGGAACCAATGTAGTGCTGGAATTTCACATTTCAGCAATACAATCTCTGTCTTCACCACAAGTGCTAATTATAGAGCGTTCTGTTACTGCTGCTTCTCATTTTAAAGTAATTTACTGTTGTTCTCATTTAGGCTAGGTGTTAACTCACCTACGTTTTCAGCTGAGTAAAGTATCCCACACTTCCCGACCTGAGCAGCTGCGCAGTATTGTCGTATGGTCTTTCAGGGAATGTAGCAGTGAAGCCCATCGGTGCTTATTTCTGCATTGCCAAAGTTCTGTGCAACCATGGTGCAGTCAGTCTGTTAATTTTCCCTCTGACATGTGCACATCAGTGCTAAATCTCTGCATCTGCAAAACACTTTAGGATCCTTGACAAAGGAGGACTCTATGTAAAGGTCAGATGAATAACTTTCTTCTTAAGCAAAAACATTTTAGGATAATTTAAACAGAAATGCAAGTCTAGCAATCTGGAAATTCTCACAGCTGCTATTTGCTACCTAAATTCTGTGCTGCTTAGAGTCATGTGTGTTCACATGATCTGCTAAGCCGGCAGCTGAGGGCTGTCTCTTGCTCTTGAACTTTTTCCTCCTGCACTTTAAGATCAGCCCAGCAATGCCTTTATTGTGTAGTGTTGAGTCCATGAGCACCCATGTAAAGAGCATTTGATGGCAGTTGCTTCTAAATGGTTTATAACTATTCTGTCCTTTATTAGCATTTCTTCAGGTATTGAAATAATTAAAATTTCAGGATTTTTTCTTTTCAAAATCAACCCCAAATCCAGATGCTTATTTTTTGTTCCTTAGAACTTAGACTGCACTTTGCCTTATATGGCAACCACAGAGTAAAGGAACTGCATATTCTATTTTCATTTTCTCTATATAAAAAATATGCGTGCTGATTATCTTTAGAGAGTATTTGTGTCCATTTTGCTTTCCTGGGACTCAATACACAGAGCATACCTCATATAGGCTATAATATTTTTAAGAGTTATTTAAAGGCTTCCCATGAGTAACAAACAAGACATTAGCTCTCTGGAAAGGCATGAAGCTTACAAACTGAAACTATGTCCAGTGCTGTAGTGATGAGCACTTAGAAATATAAGTAATCATTATAAGAATAACATAACACATCAAAGTGCACAGGTCAGTCACCTTTCTATTTCTGTATTGTAACAGGAACAGTGGCATCAGCATAGGGCATTACAGAAGAATTAATGACTAGCTGGAATTAATGGCTCCAGGCTATGCCTGAGGCAATCAACTCCTCCCATCTACTCAGTAATCCCAGGAGAAACTCTAGTCTCCCTTGGAAAAGTAACATCCCTTTTTTTAATAATTTTTTTTCTGTGTAGAATTTCTGTACTTAGATTATTTAGAAGACATTATGTATGTAGATGAGAAAAAATACAGTCAATTAGGGAGAGCATATTGGAGTGAAAAGCAGTATCAGTGTATTCCAGACTAGGTTCAATGGGAACAAATGTTCTCAGATAATAAAGAATGCAAGTGGGCTTGTATTTCTGGTCACTTGCTCTCTGTATATTTGTGAGAGCTATACTGCATTAACAGCTTTCTGCTAGTCTTCCAGTCTTCACCCCTGCTCAACTGTCTTGTTTTGCAACACCTCAATACCACTACCACTGCTATCACCACTGCTGCAAAAATGTCACAGAACTTTTTGGATAGGAGCTAGGCGCTTTCAAAATTGGTTATAATGCATATACAACAAAGATAATAACCTTTTTAGTCACCATTGCCACAAAGTTAGTAACACACTACAGATCTTAATTTGAGGGGGGAAAAAAAGAATAACATTATGTTACTTTATTGCTCGGCACAGTCTATCCTCAGTTATGCTTTTTTATTCCTCAATCAAAAAGCTCCCATTCATTAACTGCCTCTTGGCATAGACAGCAAATACATTACATACTCTGAGAAGTTACATATGCATAAAGAAATGACTGTTCTTCTCAGGTAAGCTCTGCAAAACTGCAAAGGACTCTTCCAATCAGGACCTGGATATTCTCTTCCCTAGAAAAGCATTGCTGTGAAGATTATTCCACCTGACTGAGATGTGATCTGGAATGTTGCCATGCACCACAGAAGTAACTCTTGACATGACTAGCAACAACTGAAACAGAGGTTTCTGTTTTCCTCTGACTGCTGAACACTACATACCAACTCTCAGCAAGTGCAGATCCCCACTTATTTTCAAATACTCTCTGCTAACATATGGCCTACCAATAAAGTAGCAATCAACAACACTGTCGTCACAAGGTATAAAAAATAGTGTGTCCCATGTGTTTAAGATTCCAGCTTGCTTGCTCGGTTAACATTTTTGGTCAAATTTTCTGTCAAATGCATGCAAGGGCTTCCTCCCTGAAGCCCATGTGGTCTGTGCATACAATCTAGTAGAAAAGGACAAAGTTTTGATTACTGCAGACAAACAATGAAAATTTTCATTATTATGTTTAATTTTTTAAAGGTTCTGAAAAATGTAACGTATGTTTGTATGTTCCTTCAGTGACATGGATCTAGTACTAGAACACAACACTGGCTGTAACAGTTAATTGATCAATCCATTAACATCAACAGAGCAGAAGTAATAACAGATATAAATAACAGACAGATTTGCCACCTTTTTGTTTCATAATTGTCCACAGAATCCTTTAATATTAAAGGAATAGATCTGTTCTACAGTCATCTCCACTGTAAAATGGAACTGGCAACTTTATCACTGCTTATCATGCCTAGGGAAAATTATGCATTTGTGTGCAATTATCAGTTTTCCATAGCCTTTCACTGTCTGCAGATTCTTTGTTGTAGTGATGGTGATGTAACTGGGATGGTTAACTAATTTCTCCTCAAAAACAGCTAAAAACTGAAATGACAGAGTTTCTGGCAAGAGAATTTCTGGCAGAGGAAGCAAAGTAGGAAATGCAGTTCCTGATATAAAACAGCCCACTCTGTCTCATCTGACAGAAGGCTTGCTGCCTGGGTATTTCTCAAATGAAAAATTGCCAGGGTTTAAAACAACTGAAGCTTTCCTGTTATGAGAATTATGTGCTTTACAGGTCATGACAAATCCTGACTACAACATGAAAGAGTCAAGTGTTTCAAACCATTCCTTTCCTTCAGTGAGGTCATATTTACAATTCAATGAGTGGACTTGGATCACAGGGTCCTTTTCCACCCAAACAGACTGAAAATATGTATATCAATTGCATAAGCAGTGTTCAAGTACTGAAGAAAACCTATGAGAAACATTTCCCCAGAGATATTACTCAGACCCTCAAGAATTTTCCTTGCATCATTCCTCACACCTTTCTTTCTGCCTCCTTCCTTCTTCCCATCACTCATCATCTGCCCAAGGAAAATAATGCCAGGTTATTCAATGGCCTTGTTATCATAAGAAGTGGTTATGCTACACTGGTAAGCTGAGAAAAGGTGTTTGTATGGTTTGTAGTGAAAAATGCAACCTGAGTCACCATCCCTTCTGCTATGAGTTCAGCTGGAGCCACTGAGGAAAAAAAAAAAAAAGAGAGGCAGAAACCTAGACTTTTTAAAAAAGAGCACAGGCAGCCTATGACTGAAAACAAACAACAATCACCCCATACTACTTCCCCAGCTCAAACTGAAAAGCTAAATGGGACACAGCCCAAGTGTAGTATGAAAAGTCGCGCTATACTTCTCCTGTTGCCTTAATCTCTTGTCACTGATGCTAAAAGTGAATTTCACATTTTATTACTTTTCCTTTCCGTTATTGCTCCCTCCATCTTGTAGTTATTTGTTTAGATTTTTAGTGCATAAAAATCCTGGCATTGTCACTAAGGGCTCTGAGCCATCTGAGCAATCTTCTTTAAATACACTAACACATCATCCATATGGTTATCCAATATGCAACTATTTACTTTCCAGGATAATCACAGAAGTAACAAAAACAATTGAAAACTTCATAAAACTTCACAAAAGATTGTCACTCTAATTAGAAATCTACGATTTTTCCTTAATAGCAGAGTTTTAGCCATCAGTCTGCATGATCCCCTTTTTGAAGATACTTTCATTATTATAACTGACCCTTAAACAAGACTGAAAAGATTAGATGAGTGGTGGTCCTTAGGAGCTACCTATTTGAGATCACTGTTGTATGTGCCCCAGCAGGGTCTGATACCATGCAGTTCACTATGTTCTGGAAGATAACCATTTCAGAGACAGTGTTTAGCAAGGCTGGGAAAGTTATCTGAAAGCTAGGAGAGGTATCAAGAAAATTCCTTTCCAAGTATGATCTTCTTCCATAATAGCTTATAATTTTTAATGGTTTTCAACACAGGTCCCAAAATCTGGTCAGAGGACCCAATAAAGGTACAGTTTGGGGTTTTTTTATAAACTGTAATTGGTACTATTTCTTTTAGAGTCAATTTACACATATATTTTTTTGCCCTTCCAGAGATTCACTGTTTTCCTAGAAGACAATGATATTTGGATGAGAGTTCACTTTGTTGAGACAGTTATGATACGTATTCTCTTCACAGCATGTGCAATGCTGTCTGAGGTTAAAGCCATTTATCATAGTTTTCTAAGTATTTCTGGTGGTAACAGATGTTGTGAAAGTACTTGATCCATGGCTACTTTATACATTGTAGTTTGTAAGCAAACATTTTATGCTCCAAATTGGTTGTGAGTACTCCAGACACAATTCAGTGGATGGATTAGTGATTATTGAACTTGTGGAAGAAATCAATGAGCTCTTAGGCCTGTATGCATAAAGCAAGATGGAAGCTTTTCATGCACACTTTAAAGACCTGCAATTCTTAGGTCTCTTGGGATACTTGCAAAATTGAGTCTCCTTTTATCAGAAGTGACTAAACCCAGAAAGGACAAGGAGGAGCAGGAGGACAGAAAGCCTCTGTCATTCCTTTTCTTAGCCAGCAGATTTCGTAAGCTTTGGGAATGGTACACAACATATTCTTTGCAGCAATACAACAGTTCACTCTCTCTGATATCATGAAACTTAGAGGGCTTCTCCTTGGGGCAACACAGTTTTCTTTTGTGACCAAAAGAGATAATAGATGTCAGACTTTCAACTTTCAACTGGAAGACGTACTGTTTTGTAGACAGAAAACAGGAAATATTTACTCAACACATTTTGAACCCCTATGATTATATTGGGGTATTTTTCTCAGGACAGCCTTTTGTTTGTATGAGATACCACCATAGGGCTTATGCTGCTTTAAGGTTTCAGGCTCTGCCTTGGCAACTTAGTATGTTAATAGGAGCTTTTCCATTGAACTCAAATGTAACAACAATATTTTGTACATTGTTTTCCTGATTATCATAGGTAGAAGCAAATTTAATATACTGAAATTGGCATCAGTGAGCCCCCTGCAGCTCTGAAAGTGTAGGTATTAGTATCCATTAACACACTCTTCTCTAAAGTACAAGAAACCAATTAGCATAAATTTATTGACTAAAACTGAAGGTGGAAACAACAGACAGATAAATGGAATTTCACCCTGAAGGAAGAGCATGTGCCTTGTTTTGACAAATGGAAAGTGCATCCAAGACCATATTCAGCTCACAATAGACATCTTAAAAAACCAGAAACCAAATTCGAGTTTTGTCACATGCATTGCAATTCATTTAGCATCTAATTCAAGTGTGATGACATGATGAAACTTCACAGAAACATACAGAATTAAATATTTGTTTTAAGATCACAACATCGACAAAACTATAGAGTTATGTCAGCAGATATAGGACTTACAACTGTTCATATAACTGTTACAATTTTGCTAAGGATCTTTAAAAGTTGCGTCCAGTTACAAGACAAGGAAAACTACTTACTTGTTTCCTTTTCTTTGTAAACCAGAATAATTTCCTGCAATTTCAATGAATATGGATCACAGGGAAAAAAAAGGATGGCCTTATTTTACCAACAGAAGCCCAACTGCATTAAGAGGATCCAAGCTGATTATGCTACTCCATCACACGTGAAAGAATATTTAACAGAACAAAAATGTAGGAACCTTTTCCATGGATTTTACAACTTAAGACCACACTGGGTACACAAGAACAAACATAAAGTCAAAGAAATCACCACTTCTCTGTTTCCTGTTGCTGTACAGTTTTCCTCTCATTTTGTGTTTATTATTTTGTAAGTCAGACTGCTAAAAGCTGTGAGTTCCCAATGGGACCTCAGCTTCAGGGGTTAAGTATGACTGAGGGCCTGTGTGATCATCCATATGCACATCTTTTACAAAAATAAACTCTCCACTTGGTCCATGTTTCATCTGCCAGGTTGGTTATTTTTTCTGTCTGAAAGAATGAGCATTCTTTTGGCCATAAAGCCTTACCTTCCCTCTTCCCATTTCCATCCATCATCCTTGTAGGAAAGTTTCAGCTTTTAACAGATTAACTTTTGTTTTGGCTAAGACCCACACAAAATACTTATGTCACAAGATCTGAAACCAGCCCATAGTCTGAGTCAGTGACGGGGACAAAAGCCACAGAACTATCCCTATGTTTTTCAGTTGCCACAGAAGTAAACCATCTGTAGATACACATGCAGGTTACTTCTGTTTCTAAGCCTCCTGTTACTATATTTGGACATAGTTACAATACTGTAAAATAAATAGATGATGTTCTGTATCTTTACACCTACTTTATCAGGCTCCTTTATCACTGAGGCACCTTTCATGCCCCATTTTTTGTATTTCATAGATTTGTTTGTTTAAGGCCTGTATCTTTCCCTAGAAATAAGTAAATAAATATAGTATAATGCTTCCAAATTTCCCTCGCTTTCAGACTGCACAGCAAGACCTGTCTTGGGTTTCCCTGACTTTTTGCCTAAAGCCATGAGAGACAGGCTGAGTTTTCACATCAATAGCTTTTACTATGCATCTTTGCTCTTTGAACAAAGCATCATCTTAACATCTGAACAGTAAAATTCCATCTTTCCTTTTTATTTTCCCATGCATTATTTAAACATGCTGCTCTGAATTCTACGATTAGGGTATTCCTGGGTAGCTACAATCAACAACATCTTTATAGTCTGATACAGCAGGAAATGTGTGCTACCCAGGATAGTTTCACACATTTGTTTGCTGTATAGTAGCCTCAATTTAAATATGATAATCTAATTTAGTAAAAAGGAACTGAAATCAGATTTACTGCAAAAACTTTTAAAATTTAATTTTCAGGCTAGCAATCAATGCTTATTCAGTTTTCATCTTATCCCTGCCTTCCTTTTTTGCAGATGCTTAAGTGACATTAAATTAAACAAATTTTTAAAAACATAGGAAAATTACCATCTGCACTAAATTCAGAAATAAAAAGGTCCAGAGAAATCACTCTTTATAAGCATTTTTCTTAACCATAAGAATTTAAAAAGCAAAAATTCTCACAGTAGAATTAATGCACATACAGTTTTCTAGCACTCTGTCTTTCAAATTGTTTTGAAACATAACAGAAATGACAAAAAGAGATCTCACTATCATCTAACCCAAAATATTACACAATTCCCAAAATATGACTGTTGGGATTAAATATTAAAACATCTTCAAAGAAAGAACTATTTAAGACACACAGCAATAAAGCCTATTACTATTCACAGACATAAACAGTATCAAAGCATTATCTGCTTAGTACTACACTTTGCTCCATTACATTTCTCCTACATCTATGCAAAATAAAAATACACTGTTGTAAATAACAACAATTGCAAGAGAAGGCAACAAAAAAAAGAAATCTTAAACTTACATTGATGTTTTATTATAGGTCCTGCACAGCAAGTAGCCCTAAGGATACATTTTAGTTTTTTTATCCATGCTCCGTTCTTGTTGCTGATGTGACCACTTAGGCACATGGTCAAGTTGCAATCAGCTTCTCTCTCAGTGATGTATGAGAGCTGTGCTGATTTATCTAGTCCTTCTGCAGCAGATTAGCACTAATGTTTCTGCTTGTGCATCCTACCTTTCTTTAGCGGTAGACTCTGCATTATCATTGGCAATCCGAATTAAAGAGCCAGTGAATGTAGCACAATTTTTTTATTTCTGAAACCATTGCAAAGCAGGTATTCTCACACAAATAGAAGCTTTTAACCATTAAGCCTCCTATTTTTTCTTTTGCTAAGAACAGTAGTCAGAGACACAGAAGAATGGTTCCAACAAGTCTGCTACAATCTTTTGCTGATTTATTCTGTTAAAGGAATATTCTCCTATGCAGATGGCCCTGGGCAAGAGATGGTTGTAATACACCAACATTTCAGCCAAAATCATGGGATTTTCACTTTGCAACACAAAGGTATTGTGTTACACACAGTGAAACTCTAGTTTATCCCTAAGGGGACAGTGAGAAATTAGTTAATGCAAACCAGTGTTTATGGAAAACAAAAAAGTGCAAGCCAAGTACCTTATGTGTTAAAAGGACTTAACATATAAACTGATTTGGTTAAAAATTATTTCAGCACCTTACAGTGTACACATCCATTTATGAATTCTCTCTTTTTTGCCTTAGGATTGACATATTTTACATATTGGATTGTCAAATTCAGCTATTAAAAGTATTACAAAGAACCTGACTGAATCTTGTCGTTACTACTTTGACTTTTCAGTAAACAAGTAGTATTTTAGCAGTAAAATGCAATTGTTAATTCAAGATCATTTCAACTGAAGACATCATGAGACATAGCTGTTTAAATTTTTATTAGGACTTTGAAAAATATTTAAGAAAAAATGGATGTCTGAGACCATCCAGTCTTGAAAATGTGAACACTGATAAGTCTGCTCACTGTCAAAACAACTCACATCACTGCTGTTTCTAGCTGCTACTCTTTCTGATCACAGAACTATTTCTCTCTGTTTATAAGAACCAAATGACATACCTGAATATTAAACAAGGAATATGTGCTGCTTAAACATTAGTAACATTTGAAGTGCAGAAAAATTCCAGCTACTTATAAAGACCTATTCTGTATCTATTATCAGCATTCAGTATTATACAGTGTCTTACCCTAGCCAGGACACCAGAAAAGAAAGAATATAATTGAATTAACTCACTGCTTTACAACAAACACTAAAACAAAGAAGTACTATTTTTGCTCTTACATGAACATCCATTTCCAGATTTTATATATACTTATTTTTACACTTGCCACAGGAGCACACAACCTTGGGGACAGAATGTAACAAAAACCTAAGCATGCTCATTAGCACAGAATTGTTACAGAGGCAGTTTTAGATCCAGGTGTGGGACTGCACGTGACTACTTCAAGCGTCCCCAGCTTTCCTCCTCTTTTTGTGTGTTGTTGATCAGGAATGAAACATATGATTGAAGAAGGGCATCCAGAGGCTGAGAATCAATTTTTCAGAAAAGGTACCTGAAAAAGAATTTCAAAGCATGCCCAACACAGAGCTGACAGCACCTGGCTAAATGGAAACACAGGAGCTGATGAGCAGATGGACCTTCAACCTCACGTCCTCCTGGCCTTCAGACAGTGACTTGTAAATGCTGAGCAAGCATCTCATGGTTCTGAATTTGAGAAGTCTCTCTGCGTGACAAATGCCTGCCATCAAAGGTTCAAAGAAATGAAGGTCTCTATTTCAAGACAGATGCAGACAGGTACTGCACTTCTATCTGGCTTTGAATCCTCCTCGGGACTGGACTCACAAAAAGAGAAGTAATTCCACCTTTAGTTGTCTTCCCCAGGGAATGAGATTCCAATTCCCACCTGTCATGCCTCAGGACAGCATCCTAAAGAAACAGCTCTGTTCCACGAGCAGTGCTCCAGTTAGGAGTGTTCCTCCCCTTCTGTGGAAAAATGTGGTACAACACCAAAACAGAAAGATTCACTACATCAGAGAGGAAAGAACAATGCTGACCTTCCTGCAGGCTTTCACCAACAAAAAGGAGTGAGATGTGGATGTAGCAGATAAAAGTGAAAAGTACTGTCAATTCTAAAAGTAGTATCAGTTGCAAGGACACTTTTTCACCAATAACTGAAACAAAATTTGGACCCCATGTTTGCGTGCATGTCTTCCCTGCACTAGGAAAAAGTTATTTAGCAACAATTCTGACACCTGGTATAAAAACAGCATTGGAGCTGCTACTGTAGATAGACACAGAAAATCACTCTTAAAAAAAAAAAATCAACTCCACTTTAAACATTACCATTTATGTTGTCTCCTGACTCCCATCAGAAGTTCTTTTGGAATCTCATTGCTCTTGATGGTTATAAAGAAACTTCTAATGTACACTCAAACACTCAAGCTGCATAAGTCCCCACCTGCTCCTGAGCAGCACTGTCCTTTGACAGTTTATATCCCCTGAATTGTGGCCTTAGGTACTTATAGACAGCAATTGTATTCCGTATCAGCTTTCACATCAACAGACTATCCAAGACATACTCTTTTAGTCTTATCATATAAAATAGACAGCCCACCATGGTAGTTCTTCTCTGCACCTATCCCTGTTTGAGTTCATCTCCTGTAAATGTGGGTGAGCAGAGCCATATATACTCTGTTTCACCTGGACTAAACACGGAATTTATTTTGGTAGACCAAACAAACTGTGGTTTTAATACATGGTGCAGTAAATATTTAAACCTCCTAGCACTTTATCTCCAGCAGCTAAAAACTACAACAGCTTTATCTCTAACAGAATTTTGACATACATCAATTGTGTTAATGTGTATTTTCTCCACTACACTACACGAGGCCATGAATTTGGGAATTAACACCAATCAGCATTGATTTATGTCAAGCAAAAATAGTAATATTACTGCTGGCCCACTTGCTTAACTCTCAATTATTTATTGAAACAATATATTGGTTTGATAATGTATTTTCCAATTCTCTCAAAAATCTATTCAGCAAGCAGAAGAAAGAATAGCCATCATATCAGTTTGCCACTAAAAATCATCATCTGTCCTTCATAAGCCCCAGTGGTTTCCTTAAGTGTTACACACAAGCTATGCAAACAACACACAGATACTTCAAACATGTAAATGGATTATATGTATTTCTACAGGAAATTTCTCAAGGCAATTGAGAGTTTAAAGTCAAACAAATTACAATCTATAACTGAAAACATGCAAGTAATTTTTAATTAAACGTGATTTCTCTACTGAAAAAAATCCATATTAAAACCTTGCTGAAATGGAAGATAACTAACAGGGAGGGGGAGGAATGAACAAAACAATATTTTATGATGAGGGTTTTGTTCTGGAAAAAAAATCATACAAAGCAGACTTTTAAATGTATTTCTAACTTATTACTGATTCCAAGCCCACTTCGATTTCAAGCAAAAACATACCTGCAGGTAAAAAAAATGCAGGTTCTCAAAAGCATATATAAGATATCAGAATGCATATTTATGCAAGTAACTGATGTAATAAAATGTCAAATATTAGATGGAGATCAGCAGGAAGAATTTTGGAGCTTAAATGATCAACAAGATTAATAAATACAGTGACATCTAAAAGCTAGAAAAAAACTACACACAAAACACCCCAAACCAACCCACCGAATTTTTAAGCCACAGTTGAGGTCCCATCTCAGAGAAGGCACCTGGCTGCTTACACTGAGGCCTCAAGAAAGCTGAGTAAAGGGCAATCTCTTCAGTTGAGAGCCTGTGTGCTCATGTGAGTGTTGCATATGATACATCAGGATGTTAAAAAGCTTGTTCAACCATTCAACAATCATCAAAACACTTTTAGAAAACAAGTATATATTTTTAGTATAGACTATGGGTTCAGTGAGTAGAAGGCCAAGTAACGCTTAGGGAAAACAAGTCAGTAGGAACACTTTAACCCCAGCTATCCAGCTGACATTTCAAGGCTCTCTCTGCAAGAAAAAAGAGACCTTTTTTTCAAAATTAAAATTGAGCTGAGATTTCAAATACAGAGATCCCTACAAATCAGAGCAGTCTACTAGCTGCAAACTACACATGCCACAATGTGGGCATGTAAGTATCAAGAACAAAACTGAAGACATTATATGCTGTCCCATGGGCTACAGAACTCACTTACCAAAAACACTGCTCCAAGAACCATTGAAAAAAGCTGAATATATAGAAAGCACAAGCCTATCTCTTATTCTTCTGAAGAGCTAACAATCAGCCTCATGCTTATCCTTAAAACAACAGTGCTAGATTTAAGTTGAATTTCTCACCTTTATCAAAGTGGTTATCTATGTTTGCTTGCATTTTAGTGTCAGTGTTGTGAAATGTCCCTTTTCCACTAAGATCAGACTATAGGTTGAAGACAAAATAAAGGATGACAGTTATAAACTACCTTACTGCACGGCAACTTAATCGTGTAAGTGTTGTATTCCTTACTTTCACTTAAAGAATCTTTGGCATGCCGCATCTACCATTAAAAGTATATTTAATAACCAAGAGAGATAAATTTAGCTTTATAGCCTTGAAACCCAGTCAGATGAACTAGCTTCTTCATTTGACAATGGTGCATCTGCCAAGTGCATGGATACAGCCTAACACGTTTAGCTTCAGAAAGCCCATGTATAAAGGTCACTGTAAGACACATTTTAGACCACGCTTGAGTGAAGAGAACAGGGAAGAACTGTTTTGGCAAATGGAGACAACTGCCCTAGGTAAAGAGGTAACATTTCATACAATGAATGTGGGATAGATTTCTTACCCAGAGAACCATGTCGTAAGTCGTTCATTTAGTAACTCTTCATCTGCAACTATGTTTGGAATAAGTACATCTAGACATCTCAAATACTGTTTATTTTCAGCAGAAGATTCTTTTCACATTTTTCTTTGTTTTTAACAAGCCCGGATTTGATTATAACTCATTATACTTAGTGCATTTTTTTCACTTTTCTCTGCAGAAAAGCTTCTGTAAGTTTCAGGTTCCTAGCACCACACTCTAATGTCAATCAGTAAGACTTTCATAAGCCTGTTTTCTCAAAGTGTGCTGCAAAAGATACAGGCAATCATGCACCAGGTAAGAAGTCAAGAGCCCAAAGATGAGATGGACCGGGTACTAAAATGTTATTGAGAAATGAGCTATGGTTGTTAACATCACCGCATTTTGGAAATCAGACACTGTGAGAACACAAATGAGTAACACTCAGGAGGACAACAAGCATCAGTTTTGCTGAGCAGGCTCAGAAACAAGTTACTTGTTTCAGCCATGTCTGAAGGAAAAGTATAACGTCAATTATCAAACTTTTGATGAGCAATTTCATTCTGAAGACAGAATGAAGTTGCTTAGTATACTTTCACTTGAATATTTACAGAAATTTTGCACAGAAGGAGACTCGAAATAATTTCTACTAGTCATTGAAATCAAATGCACATGCTTTGAATGTTGCAGCTTCGGCAGAATACAGTGTATAATTACTATATTTCTGCCTTATTGTCCTGAACTTGATTAGATGCTACTAAACAGTTAGCCAGACAATTTTTGATTGGAAAACAAAATTTAACATGAAGTAGAAAGGTGAAGTGGGAGGTGAGTTTGGGGTCACTCCTTCCTCTTCACTGTTTCTGGCACCAAAGGATAATCCTCAAGCACCTGAACACATCTGCAACATGTGGAAATAAATACTTCATCAAAATACGGAGTAGCCAACAGTGCTCACTGACACAGGAGGTCATTCAAAATTTAGGTATTTATTTATTAATGATGTACACATTGATGGAAGGGCAAATGTAGCAGAAAACAGTCATGCTAACAGGTCATTGTTTGGCACTGCCAATAAAAACCTTAATTTTCTTTAAATGTCAGCAGATGTGCCAAAGAATGACAGAATGCAGATTGCACCAGTTTATTCTGGATGAATTCTGTCCTTGGACAACTAGGAAAAATTCAGTTTAGGAATGAAAACAGGTGAGTAAGAGAGAAAAATAACTGAAATATCATATTCTTGCCAACAACTTATTTTCTAATACACTTTTCCTTCTTTAATTTGAGAGTGCAGTTCCCCAGCTGATTCTGTAAACTTTTACAATACCAGAAATACAGTAGTTTTCCATTCCTTTTCACTCAAGGCACATGGATGGTATCATTTGCACTGCCGCTAACTACTTTAGTTCAAACTAGTCTGCATCTACCATCATGTTCTAAGGTTCCTTACAATTAACACAAACCCAGAAATGCCTGGAAATTATTTTTCAAGAATATAGCAGTAAATAATCACCACAGCTAGATCAGATAGCCCTCAGTAATAGCTAACAGAAACAAATCTGCAAAGCAGCAAAACTGATTTAACCGAAGTTGGAGGCTTTAAATGTGGTTATGTGGATTGTGGTTATGTTGGATTTTTTCCTTTGAATCACTGAAGTGGTGGAAGAAAGAAATGCAGTAGCTGCCACATATTTGGATATCAGTGAAATATTTAATAGTCATCACTTATTTTAAAAAAACTGAAAATGTCTTGGGTACAAACACTGTCATGAAAACTAACAATTAGCTAAATGACTGCAAACAAAAGATAATGAAACATCACCACACATAAAAAGATGGTGTCTAAAGAAGTACTAAAGGGCTGGGTTCTGATTTTTTTTTATTCAGAATCTAAGATTGAGAATAAACAACTTGATAACATGAAAACACTGGAGAAGATACAAAATGGACAAAAAATAAATATATGCAAGTCTCTAAGGAACGAGCAATGCTGAGAAAAAGATACATTCGGAAAAATTCAATGGAGACATCATTTGCATAGAGCTAGTGACGGAGCAAAGTCTAGGAAGCAATAATCCCACATACATTTGGGAGTACACAGCATGCCTCCAACTGCTGCAATTTCTACCTCCTTATAGGTATCTATGTAAGCTTAATTAGTGACAGTTTTTCTTAATACAATGGAAAAATGATCTTCTATCAACAACTACCAAATTCTGGCAACTAAAACTGACCGTAAACATCAGATTAGATATGTTCCAGATACACATCAATATCAGGGTCATATAATTCTGTGTTCTAGAGAGCTCATACAAAGAAGTACAATGGTATTTCAGGTAATTTAATAAGTCATGTGTTTTGTTTTTTTTAAATAAAAACATAGATATGTCCTCAGTGTGCAAACAGTGAAGGATATAAATACTGAAGATAGAGAAAAAGGATCTGAGGGACATAAAAGTAGAAAAGAATCAAAGAATGAACTCTGAAAATCACTTCTGGAGGGGAAATAAGAATAAACTTGTTAGTAGCATATGATGCACTTGGCTGTGGAATATTTCTCCAAAAGCAGCACCCAGCCACAAGCCATTTGGCATGGTACTTAAAATGTGCGAAGACTAAGCTTTAGAGAGTCATATAACATGGACCAATAGCTCTTCAGAGGGGAGATGGAGAGAGTAAATGAGAGAAATGGAAATAAAGCTCTCATCAAATACAGACTTCATTTTAATTCCAAAAGAAGGGACAGAATTAGTCCTACCCTTGAAGACTGTCAAGGAAGAAGTATGACAGGCTTTTATTTATGCGGTATGTTAATACTGTTACACTCCATTTTTACAATGCATAAACAGTTTGAAGGCTTTTCTACAGTCTTTTCTGAAATAGCAGGTAACTGTCATAGCAAGAACAAAAGACACAGTATGTGAAGAGTTTTGCCACAGGCATGGGAAATTCTACTGTCCATTATTGCAATGAAATTAGTGTAATTGGACAGGTTTCACTTAAGAGTAAACACATCTTACTGGAACTCTACCATCTTATTTTAAGATTCCAGATATTTAATCCACGCTGCCGTTCTCTCATCATGCAGACCATCTAACAAAATAAGACTACCTTCCCCTCACTCCTCTTATGAAGCAGTTTGTGAATAACGGCTAGTGTAAATAGATGAGCATTGCTGTGGCAGTAAAAATGCCAAGATAAAGGACCTACTAAAGAAGACAGCACAGACATGACCAGTTATGCAGCACAGTTGGAAAATAAAACTAGCAATATTAAGAGATTGTCTTCCATAGTATCAAAACTTCCATATATATTGCTACTTACTTTCATCATGCTGAGCAAATTATTTCAGGGACAGTCACAAGGGCATCTTTTCTAGCAAATTTCACTCATACAAAGCAGGCCATTCAAAAACATCTAATAAAAAGATAGCATTCATTATTACTTTAACAACTTTCAAAGTAAGAGTTGCTCTTTTGTTCTGTATTCTTTAGCACATTAGAATTACAATTTTCATTTGTCCGTGTGGTAACAGCATTATCAGATAATGAAGATATGAATATGCAGACTACAGTAAGAGTTTTACCAGTAAAGGTATACTTAAAAGAAAAAATCATCAGAAATGTTAATTGGCAAAGATAAAAGAAACACATTAAGGCTTTGCTTTAGCTGGGGACAAGGAAGAAGAAATAGTCAATCAGAGTCAAGAATCTATTTCATTTTAGACAGTTGGTACTATTTTCATATACATACTACCATAGAGGATGACATATGCCATTGTTCTACCTCAGGGAAGTAGGCAGCTATAAAGTACCTCTCCACCTCCCTTGCAGATGTTACTTGCAACAGAACAGCTTTACAAGGGTTGCTTTTTGTGAGTTTCCTGTGGGTTTGCAGTACAAAAGCAGAAACTTCATACTAGTAGTATGAATTATTTTATTAAATAAGAAGGGAAAATTTAACTCATGTTCCCCTAAGGATATCACAACCATTTATTATACTGTATTCAATACAAATTAACTCAATTCTTATCCAAAGCCATTGTCTAGCGAATGGATACCAGGAAAGGTAATTCACCTATCATTTTATGATGATACTTAGATTAACAGTATGGATGCCCATGTAAAAAATTGTCATAGAGAATTCTCATGGTAGCAAAATATGTATTCCTACCATAGCCAGAGCTTGAAGCATTTCCAATATTTTTTCTACCTCACCCATTTACATAATTTTAGTGTGCAAAGTTAACAACAATCTACTCAAGTATCAATACTTTGGGGTTGTTTGATAGTATTCATTAGTTTCTGAAGTTGAATATCAAGTAATTCTTCAGAAAGGTTAAAAAGACAAATACACATTCTGTTGTTGAAATTGGAAAAGTTTGTCTCTTAGAATAAAATGACTCCAAGTACTTTTTGTATATGAGGTCATATGGAGGTAACACCCTCTGTAAGGCAAATGTGTGTAAATACATCTGACAGAAAGAATCTACAAAGATAAGGGTTTTGATGGGAACTTCTATTATAACCTCAAAGCATATAATCTTTCAGCCATACCAGAGCACCAGCACAGGTAAATGCCCCAGCTGTTACATTCTCAGATTGAAGTGTAGCTCTTTGATAATGCATTATGTAAAATGGGTACAGTAATCCAATCTGCTACTCCATCAGTGTATTCAGACACATCAGCTTAATTGTCTACACTTTTACTACATTTCACTCTCTTAGCTCTGCAGAGCAAATGTGCTAAGAAATACTAAGTGATGCCATAATTCTCACCACAAGAATTATTTCCCAACTGCTTCATGATTCCTGGTTAACTAATAAGACCTAAATGTCACAAGACATTTAGATAGACCTAAGGAGAAATATCAAATGAACTCGTAACAGAGATCAACAAAGCTTCCATTAAATGATAGCAGGAACAAAAGTGACAAATGTAGAAAGAGAAACCATATTAATAAATCTGTGGAAGAGAGAGATACCAGAAAACTGCCTGAGAAATGATGACAGAGAGAAAAAAGGCGTTTGAAAAATGTTTCATGCTTCAAGAGAGGATTCAGCCTTGAAGGGTATTGGCAGAAAGAAAGAAAAAAGAAAATAAGTCTGTACTGAGCTTTTAATCTTTCCTTAATTGTACTGAGAGTCTCCAGCATTATCCCCAGAGAGAATTAAGCATAAAAGCCTAAGTTACTCAAACAAGTTCTTTATAACTCAGTCTTTCAGAACAGCATGACTTCTTTGAAGGATTCAGTTTCTCAAAGACTAGGTCATACAAATATTATATTGTAATGAACATTGTTATTATGCTAAGACAAAACTACTATATTGTACCTGACTCCATTAACTTGTACTCAGGAAAATGTGGGTAGGTTTTTGTAGGAATTCACAGAATACTTTGTTTGTATATTTAGTTAGTACTTCAGGAAAATGGTTTGCATTGGTAGCCAGAAAAGATATTTTTCAAAGGTGAAGAGCAAGGTGGAATGCAAAACTAGACAGAATTTGCTGAGAAAATGGTCAAAGGTTAAAACGTAGGCAAGTTGAATCCTATCAGTTAAGTGCTAAATGCAGGATGGAAAGGTTTAATTTTAAATGCCACCCTCAAACAAATGTTATACAAGCCTGGCTTAGAGCTATGTACAGGACCTAGAAGGAAGAGTATTTTATCAATGTAATTTAAAATGAACAGAAAAAGTTCAGTCAGAAGATATTTAGTGTGCAAACTTTTATTTGTGAGTTCAGCTTACTTTTAACTTCTTCACTTGGGATTTAACCAAGAAACTATTTCAAGCAGAGTTCAGAGGAAATACAAACTAATGGTCTTATTTAATCAGGCATGGGATGAAGGATAAAGAAGTTGAGCCTTAAGCATCATATCAGACTGATTATATGAATCCGCATATTCTGCTAAACCACTGCACTCAAAACCAGCTTGTAATAGAAATACTAGATGAAAACACAAATTTTGTAAACACCAATGTTTAAAAATACATGGAACACATACTTTAGAAGGCCACCATATCTTATGTGCTGTTCTAGAATATTTGTGGCACAACCAATCATCCACCGAAAGAAAAAAATGACCCGTGAGCAGGCTGTTCCATAAATCCCCTTGAGATTTAAACATTTCTGAAGGCCTGCAGGCCCTTTCATGTTGTTGGTGAACAGATTTCTAGGAATTTTGTAGCTAACTGAACTAATGGAATTAGAGCAATACCCACTAACCATACAAACTGTAACTGCTGGAGTTTTACTACTCTGATTGAAACAAGGATTGATTCGAGATCAAGTACGTGGACAATTTTTTTTTTTTAATCTCTTTGTTTTCTTGATATCTGAGATTGGCCGTAACCAGCACACACGACAGGTTGAGGGACAAACCCTGTAATTCTTATTTTCTGCCACAGGAGAAATATTCCATATTCTTTTCTGTATCTTTCTGTGTAAGTTTAACTCTGGGGTACCTAGAGTTTGTAAGGCTTTGATACGATTTATCTCAGCACAAGCATTGGGCTGACCCTTTTGTTAAGCAGTCCTGAACTACTAAGCCACAAAGTCATTTGAGTGATTCCAGCCTCTTGCTGTCATGTCATACAAGTTATGTCAGTGGATAGAAACCGCTAAAAAAGGCACGAGGGTAAAAAGAATTTAAATCCACTGCCACCAGCCTGTGCTGCATATTATATAAGGAGAAAAAAGCAATCAGTAATTACCCATGTTGATATCTCACAATGCTCATTGATTTCAATATGGTATTGCACCCCCATCACTGAAAATAGGAGATGAACCAAACTAAGAGAAATGGCAAACACTGAATCTTATAGCTCTGATCACGACCAGGAAAACACATCTATCTGAACTGTATTATCTAAGGCAAGCAATGGGTATTCTCTTTTTTTATTAATCCATATGCCTAATAAATTGATAATGCCTGAGGTTTAGCTTGGTTTGAGTTTTAAGTTGCTGAATGCTCGTTCGAGGGAGTGCTTCCATAAGGAAGGAAGAGTCTACATTCCACTAAATAAGACTCGTAGGTTTCATTTTTCTTGCTACCTGAAAGTGAACACTTTTACAATATTTTTACAAAATATTTTATAAACTACACAAGACTGTGAGAATCATAAGTAATAATGTATATTATAATACCATAGTTTTGTTTTCAGCTTGCGTAAATCTGCATAAGATCTTCCACTGCCACCACTCTCATTGTCAAAGATCTCTAAATTCTTTCAATGATGGCAGATTTAAGGTAATGGATTTTTAAAATGTCAATATTAAAACATATCCATTGATCTAAGAAACAGTGTCACTTTATTTCTATCACCTATTGTACAGCACAAGAAGAAAGCACCCATTCAAATGCAGAATGCAAGCACACACTACAGCACACACAGCCACATTAACTGCTGTAAAGCAACAAAAACTTAGTGTTAAAAGGAAGCTTCTAAGGGTGTACTGTTTTCTTCAATAACCTGGAGATAAACAGTAATAATAGATTAGCCTCTGGTGTAAGGAAGAAAAGGCAGAACTCATTTGAAAAAAAATGGAGGACTGAGATGGTAACACTGAACAGAAGATCAGAAAGAGTCAATCTCTGAAATAATCTCATTCACATACAACCCCACGATGAAGAACACACTGTGTCAAACCCAGAAGTTGAGAAGTGTAAGCAAAGCCCTATGCAGTTGATCACTTTGAGGCAGGAAAGGACACTGCCAACCAAAAACACAGCCAGAATCAAAGCTCCAGGCAATCTGACACAGAAGTTTGACAAGGCAAATTTAAACTACTGCAGTAACAAATACACACACAATACATATTAGATAGATAGCAGATTATATACACACACACATCTGCAAAGACATAATTCTGTTATGCATTTTTTTTCTCTCTGTGACAGATGAAAATCAGACTCATATTTTGATAGTTAAAATGTATGTTGGGGAAAAACGCCAGAATTTATTTTACAAGCTTCATATTTTATGATTCTTCTTGAAAGAAATTTTTACCTAATAAAAATGAACTAATGAAAGACCAGAAATTTGTATTCTGAAATAATATTCATAGGCTCCCAGTTGTGTTTTGCAATGTATGTTTTTGCCATTTAGCAAATCATGGTTAGAGATATCACATTTAATAATACAATCTGCTGAGGATGAAAAGCACTTTCTTTGCTAATAAAAAAGCTGGTTATAGAAAGTGCAAGTTTGGCAGTAAAGCTTTCATGAAAAATTGCAGTCTGAAAAACATCTGCAGACTTTAAGTGTATACATTTCAGTTTGTCAGATGTTCTTCTGTAATTTAAATATTTTAAGAATTAATCAAAATAATTTACTTTCTTGAAAATCTGATGAATTTATATTCTTCAACTTTACCTCTAACCATGATAAAATAGGAGAAAACCAATAAAGGCATTATTTAACAGGGAGACTGATATGTTTGCTGGATGTTTCCCTTTTATCAAAGAAGAAACCTCAAGTAAGTCAAGATTTCTGGAATATAATGTAAGACCTTTTGAAGTGCTAGTAAACATATAAACATTTACAAGGGCTGTAAATAGGAATGAAAATATATTTTTGCACCATGTCTGGCATAACAGGATTCAACAGGGGGTTCAAATTAATGGTCTCTATTACAGTGATACAGGATTGCACTGAAGAACACATGGTAGGATAGTTTAAGAAAAATCACATCTACAGAGCCCTACTCCACTTCACACAGTGATCAGTGACAGTCACAAAGTGTTGCTATTGAAATTCAGAAAAAACTGGGCAACTGAGATGCAAAATGACTGTAGGGATGACACACAAGAACATACACAGGGACAGTTTGTTGCAGAGAGACATTAGGAAGGATCAGGCCTTTCCAGTCAGCTTGTTCTTTTTCAGTATTTTCAGTTGCTTAAGGGGTGTCTGAAGTGCCAGTCTCTGTCACTTTAAACCAAGGATGACAGCAAAGAAAGTTTTAACTCTGTGACAGTGTCCCTAACTGGATCTTCTGCAAGAATTGAACCTCACTGACAATACTGAGTGTCATACATAATGGCATAGCACATTACCTGAAACAGAGTGGATTGATTATGAACTTGGCAGTCACGACACCACTATTTAGCAAAGAACGTATCATAGCAAGACTTTATTAGAACACTTGTACGCTTCAGTCAGTACATATCACACTAAGAGAAAAGCTGTCCTACTGAAGTGATAAATTCTAGTTCCTACATAAGTTTCTCCACTCTCAGTGGCTAGGAAGGTTATCTTAGGAGATAACCTGTCATACACAGTGTTCACAGAATCTGCATCCATTCTTAAAATATGAAGTGATTAATATCCCCGAATGAAAGCAGCAGTCCCTGTGCTGCTATGCTGACAAACATGGCTCATTCTGACATATGCTTGGCTACTGAGAATAAAATGCTGTTTCATACTCATTTAAATCTGCTCTACCAGACAGAGCCCACTTGTTAAAAACAGAAATGTCTGACAAAGCAAAACAAGAGAAAAAAAACTAAAAGCATATTAAGAAGATGGTCAAAAATCAATAAAACAGCAGTACTAAAGGTAAGACTCTGCTCCCACTAAGCTCCATGGGTATCAAAGCACTTGTGCTGTATGCACTTGAAATATGTACAATTCACACCAGCAAAACCGGGAGTGCTATCTGGCACTTCCTGGTATAACAACAATTTATAATCTTTCCCTGTTACTCACTTGCATGCATTATCAGTATTAACACAGAAGGTATGAATGTGGGATGGTAACTATTTTCAAAGCTTTGCTCACATCTTGGAAATTCTGTTTACTGTCATACTTTAAAGCTTGGTAGGGGGATTTTTTTATATTCCTCCTCCTTCCATGTGTTCCTATGGGAAAAAAATCTCCTTGTCTACCATCATTTTTCAATGTCTCTCACACTAGCTCTGTTTCTTTGCATACAAATTTGAACTGGTTATCAGCTGAAGATTTGCAGACAGCATAAAGCAAGAGATTCCACACACTTGGGTCCTTCCACATCTTCCTTCTGTGTTGTATTCTTTATGTTATAAAAAATGGAATGATTCTTCCTTATTCTGACAAGATGGCTATTTGAGAGGTTGCTGAACGCAGTATTCCAGCTACAATGAAAATGTAGGCTACCACAATTTGATCACTTCTACATTTCTCAAATAAAACCCCATTAGAGAGACAAATCATCATGGAATCGTTTGAGCAGTCACCGGAGAGTGTGACATGAAGCGGGTAAAGACAGCTGAGTGTTCCATGACCACCTTTTTATACCTGTGTGGGTCTCCAAGCACTTCACTATTTTAAATCACATGATCACCCATCCTGCAAAGCTAAATATTCTGTATTTTATTAACTATAGTTTTATACCTCTACTATGTTTGCCTATGGGAAATCAGTAAATCAGAGCAGAGACTTCTGCAATTGATTACTGGGCAATAAACGGGCAGAATGGTACAACATAAATCAAGCTGATAGTTTAGGGGCTGGACATGAATCTGATTCCCCCTTTTCAATATTTCATTTCTCAGATCAAATTTAATCTCTCACTCAAATGAACTAGAAAGATTTTCTGGTATGGAATACTCACTGGTGAAAAGGTGTATTAGAAAATACTGCCATTTACATGAGATTCCTAATACTCCTTAAACATGTTGAAGTATTTGGGAGACTTAGAGAAAGAAGCAGGGACATTCTCAAGTAACAATGCAACATATATTTTCTAACAGCCTAAGGCAAGGAAAAGTCTGCCTTTCAAAAATGCTGCCTACTGCATTACACTGCAAAACACCACATGAGATACAGTAACATCCTTTGATAAAAAAACATGCTTACAATATGACCAAATGGATAAACCAAATGAAAATCATTACATGTTTTTTTTCATTGATGTATGTTTACAGTGTTTCCGGAATTCCTACTGCCAAAATCCCAGCACATAAAATGAGGCATAAGATTGTTTTATATATTTTGATATGAAGGGTGTGATTTGAAATACCTTAGTGCAACAAACTGATATTCTATGTAAATGCACTGAGAGCTGTGGTCTCAATTCTGATGAACTTAAGCCTTATTCAGAAACCTCACTGAACAGTGCTACAGCATGTCATTTCATACATGTATTTCCTACACAGCATTCCACTGAAATGTTATGTACAATTTCTTCTATTCTGGCAGATCTGTTTATAAACTAGTTCATTAAAAACTAATATTCACAGCTCTCAAAAAGCAAAGATGATAAGAAAGCTGATTCTCCCAAAGCTATCATTACAGAGCAGTAAGTCTGCTGAAGGCTACTGAATTAACATCAGACGGGCAAAAGCAAGAAGCAAGTTATACTACAGCTGATCAGACTACAAGATGTGTAAGTGCTGCTGAATATGAATTAAAAAAAAATTAAAATATTCATTCTGACCTTAGAGGGGCCAAGTCTCCCTCTCTCCAAAGTTACTGCATACCGAAGTAATGGCTGTTCTTCATTTGCCCAGTTCAAATGTTTCTCAAGGCATGTTCAGTAACTTTTAACATAATCTTATTCCACACAAGAGGAAATTGGTTATTTGCATGTTATCCAAGGAAAGCTGAGTAATACACTGTGGTAGGAAAGACCTCTAAAAATAAGTCACCTCTCAGCAGATTCACTCCCTTCCTGTCTGGGTTTGAATCAGTTTGCAACTGCATGAAAGGACAAAGCTTGAGGATGAACTACAGAGAACTTCTGTAATGATCACACAGCTGAAATGAATCCACTTCACTCCTACTTTGTTTAAAAGAATCCAGCTATGATGGGTGGAGCATTTGTTAGTGACCCAACAGGATGTGCGTGACCAGAGCTCCTCATGTGTAGCTTTCTGCTTTCATGTTTATTTTTGGATGTATTTCCTTTGTGCTTTGGAACAGTTTTTTGGGGAAGGTAACTAGCACCACAATCACACTTATCCAGGCTAAAGATGGAAAGCAGGTTCTAATCAACATAAACAGTACTTTCCCTACAGATTCATAGAGTACCTTGGAAGTCTACAGTGTTTCAATAGTAATGAGTAACTTTTTCATGTTTGTCAGCGCTCCTCAGAGATCAAAGCCAGGAATAATTGGTGCACAAAGGCACTTCCCACAACCTCCTAGAGCATCTTCATCAGGGAACAGTGTTATGTGAGAATCTAACCAGAGATTTCATCATCATTATTCTGCTGTAACAGTCATTGATAGACAGCAAGTCTCCAAGGATGAGCAAGCATAGAAGTTCAATAGATGTTCCTGAACAGAATGCTACTTCAGACACAGCCATTACAGACAAGCCTAGGCCATTTTAACTGGTAATTGTTGTTATCAGGACTATATAATTTCTTTTGACCAGCATTCCCTGACTGTCAGAAGTGAAGAAAATCCTTCTGTACTTAAAGGGCTGATAGAATATGAGGCAGGTCTCTTACTGTATTTTTGGTAAGGAATATCCCATCTTTTCCTTAAAGAGTATTTAAATTCATAAAACTGACAGAAAAATATTGATAAAAAAAGAAGTCTGTTTAGTAGTATCTATCTCTTTCTTTCAAGTGTAGACCCAATTGCAATAGTACTTGAAGAAATTAATACCTTTGCTGTATATCGTGCATTAAATACCTCAATAACTCACATCTGTGACTCATTCTACAGTTGTTTCCTAGAGCAATACAGCTAATACAGGAAAAGTTACTTTTCAATTTAAAACAAAACTCAGAAAAGCCTGCAAATTCACAGTATGAAGTTTCAGAGATTTTGAAAATTCTTCCTAAACTTAAAAATAATTTAAATAGTTAGGTATTATATCTTTCTCTTAAAATGTAGTTTCAGGATATATACTGAAAGTTTCAGAAGCAGTGTAAATGGATATTTATTTCTCTTTCAAAGAACTGCACAGATTTAAGGCAGAAAAACATGTGTTGGAAATGTCCAAACTATTCCATCAGTAGATTTCAGTATCAGCAAATTTTTACTATAAGGGAAGACAGTTCATAGTTCTCAGTCTCAGCATTTCAAATTAGTTGCGAAATACATTAATGCCAATTTTGAATCAATTAATGCTGGCTCATTTACCAAGATAACATTTACAACCTAAAAATAAGGAAGAATATTAAAAATTAAGTATTGGATTTTCCATGCTCTGTGGATCAAAAATTTTTTCACTGTTTTGAGGGACAGAACAAATCTGCTGTCAGTTCAAAAAAAAAATCTCCATAAAAGTAAATTTCCTGGGGAAAAAGAGACAAATGAATGAAAAAAATCAGATATAAAATGCACTTTTGCACTTTTATTATTAATCTTAAAGAAATTTAGGTTGGAATTCTTAAAATGGTTACTGATTTTATGTACGTAGGATTTTTATGTTGTTCTTATACAACAGTATTACATTTTTTTGGAATTTTTCAACAACTTTTTTTCTGGATAATCTACTTCTTTCATTAATTGAATTATCATTATCTGAGGAGTTGAAATTTGTATGTGGTAGTTTTTATCCTATCTAGATTGTAATGACACTGACATTGCTGTCTTTTCCCATTTTTCCATGGTATCACTGATATTAAATATCTATGGCCTATTCTTGACTTTGTGTGGGCTTTCATTAAAAACAAATTAAAACAAATCTGAATGTCACATCATTGCAACAATAACAATTTCCCCATATAGACTGCCATAGCAAAGATAAATCTTCAGATAAGGCAGAGAGAACTCCCTTTAGAGAAGTATTTTCTTCAGGTAACAATAACATTAATAATAGTATACTACTGCTGTTGTTGCTAGTATATTTTGGGAGAATTTTCTTAATTAATTTTCTGTCTGTTTTAAACATTTTCTATTTATACCTTCGCTGCAGTTCATGCAGGCTCTGGGACTAGAAGATTGCAAGGAAATAAATAATGCTTAGAAAAAATGAACAACTTAACTTATCAGATTAATCAGCAAAGCTGTATTTCATGACATAATTTTTCATTCACTAAGAGCACAGGGACAGTCCCCTTGAAAGAAAGCACACCAAAATATAAGTTCACTGAAAAAAGGCATAAAAGACAAAGAAGCACCACAAACCAAATTGTGGTCTGTGACTGACACCTGCAGCATTTATGACGTTCTACTCCACAATTTCATAAAAGCTGCAACACACAAAAAAAAAAGCTTCCTGTGATCATTCTCAATACTTCCAACATGTTACCTTTCCCAAAAGCATCTATTATCAAAAAAACTCAACAGAACCAACAAAATTGCTAGAAACAACACTGCATTAAGTGCAAAACAACTTTACATATAAGGTTCAAATTTTTAAGACGTGAACTCTACCTCCACTCCTCCTATAATCCTGATAGAAAAACAACAGTCTCTGAATGCTTAGCAGGAAATTCATATACATGAGACAAGTAATTGTGTTAATAATCAATTGGAAGTGATATTTTTTTTAAAAAAAATGCTACTGAGAAAACCTACAATTGAATTTATTCCCCTCCATCACTAACTTGTAAAGCACTACCTGCATTATCAAATTTGTGACTACTGCCAAGTGCTGCATCCATTGCAGCACATTGAACAGTGCCATATTTAATATTTTGATGCCAAGGCCTAAAACAATAATGCAGCTGCTGTAGAGAAAAAAAACCAGTGAACAGCAGAAAAACATTGTCTTTTCAAATTCTTCAAATTTGCTACAAGACTTCATTAACACTTTATTTTAGCTGTAGAACTTACCAAAAAAACCCTTGTGCAGATCATGGCAATGCAATTCAAAGAATGCTACCTAGTATCAGCAAAGCATTAAATGGCAAGCATGTTTCATTCACACAGTGGTCTTTCTGGTCTTGGTCATGCTGCACAATATAGGGTAATATATTTGCAGGCAGGTGATGAGACTGGTGTTTCCTCTACCAGCGTTGCTCATTACGGATTTGATTTTTTTTCTGATACTGAGTTTAGTACTGCTTTAAGACAATTACTTCAAGTATAATATTACTCTTTCTCAGGAAAAGAAAATAAAAAAAATCCTTCTGTCTGCACTTACAAGATAAGCTGAACTAAAATATTAGAACCAGCATCTATTTTGCAAATATAGTTAGTGCCCCTAGACCTGCAACTTTAGGACACTGTCACACCATCTGGCAGCTCTACGCAACACCTACACTTGTACAGTCGCCATTTAAAACAAGCTGGCAGTACAAATTTGCAGTAGTGTAGGCCAGGCCAACACAATGCCTTTCAATTCCTAGAACACTTTTCAAACCAAATATAATGCTTACAAAAATGCAGATAGATTCAAGTTCAGTAACTTTACACAGTAATATGTTAGTGAAGTCTTCTCTGCTTGAATATTGAAGTACACAGAATTGCAGATTACAGAATGAAGTATCTCAGCATTATGTTCCCCATAGAGGAAAGTTTTAAGGGAATTCACATGTAATCAGTAAGTTAATTTTTAAGTGATCATGATCCATCTGCAAATTCTAAACCCCTTACAGCTGGTGATGAGACAGGGGTAAAGGAGAATAATTTAAAATTTCAGAGTATATTAAAAATAGACTCTCCTCATAAATGTTGGCAATAAAGCAAGTATAAAGCTAAAAAAACAATACCTGCAGGATACAAATAAATTCTACCGGAAATTTCACCTAAGTTTTTTCATTAGACAAGGCCTACAATAAAGAAATACAGGAGTATGTAATCCTGCAGAATATGAAGCACTAAAGTAAAACTTTTCTTTTTTTTTTCCAAACTGATTAAACAGAATTATACTTTGCTTATAAATGTTATTCTATTTAATTACAAACATTTCACCTTTTAAGGAATTTTTTTCTGCATTAACTGCAAATAAATCTGAATTTACCTCCCAAAGTGCTTTAAAGTCCTTCTGCTCAATTCGAAGGAGTTCACTGTATTCTCTGGTGACAATGGTAGCATGGCGAGGAGTGTTATCCAGAATGGACTCTCCAAAAGCAGTTCCTACTCCCAGAGTGCATATTGTCACAGCATCCTTTAAACCAAAAGAAATACACAACACACATCAAATATTCCAAGACATTTTAAGAGTCTTTGTGTCACATTTTCTAACAGCACTACCTTAAGATTCTTCAGCAATCTGCTTTAAAACAAAATTATTGAAGTGCCAACAAAAAAACCATCATACACTGATTAACAACATAGGAAGCATTAATGTGGAAACAAGCAGGATTTCTGTATTCTCTGACCATCAGCTGAATTCAACATTTCTCTCTGCAAAGCTGAGAACACAAGAGCCACTTTCACATTTGGAAGTATGACCTCTGTTCATCTACCTGTAAACACTGCTGTGATGATGAGATCTTTAGACATCTCAGAGGTGATAAGAAGATAACTTGAGTCAGAAATGCAATCTTGGAATATAAATTTCCGTCCTACACAGGCTACCCTCATCAGAAAGAAAATTTGCCTGTTACATTTTTTTCAGTACAATTTTCAATTGTAATATCCTCTTCTATTTCTCTGTTGTACAGAGAAATGCATTCCAAGGTCTGTCAGCAATGCAGTTGTACTGTTTAACCAACTCCTGGCCTTTCTGTTGAAAATGCCAGTAAATCTTTCAATTGCTAATGGATGTTTGCTGATTTAAGTACCAGACCAAAAAAAAAATGATTATTTTCATTTAAGTCAGGGATTTCAAGGAACCTATTAAAATCCAAACAACCTGGAATAATTGTATCTACATACAGTGTATTCAGAAGGGTCTCAAACAAGCAGTAAAGTCCACTTCAAAAGAGTTTACATGAGCACATGCCATTCATGTGATTGAAAGATGGCTAAATGAATCCTCCCTGGCCAGGAATTCCTCTGTAATCAATCCAGTAAAAATTATGAGTTACTGCAGACAAAAAATTACACTACTAACAATTAAACAACTTGCTGAATCAAGACCTTTAGATACACGGTCTATTTCAGGCTTACAAGTTGCTATGTTGCTCAACAAAGGCTTGAAGCTGAACACTTACATATGTGTCTTTTTCTAAGATGAGCCTTAACTGACTGACTGCTAAGTAATTTAAAAAAAACAGTAACAGTGTTAAAATTTAAAATCATACAAATTGTACTTGACAAAGGAAATCATATCTGCACAGAGACAAATACACACAAAAACACATGCAAACCTTACTTGATACAATGTGAGAAATATAGTTTAATTCTAAAATGTAAGATTCATGCAATGTCTACAAAAATCAAAGCAGAAGCTTTCGTTATCCATGTGGTTGATAATCCAAGAGAGATGCATGAGCATATTTCAGCATCATTTGCTGTTTTTAAAATTGCATTGTTTTCTCTTCATGCATCTAGTAAGTTGTAATAGGCAAACGTTATTAAGATCAAGTTAGTAGCTTTATAATTGCAATACAAAGACAAAAGCTCATAATAGTCCAGTTCCCTGAACCATAGCAAATTGCTTTTACAGAGATGTTACCATATAAAATTACATGTTCAGGAAAACAAAATCAATTACATCTCAGAAAAAATCTAGGAAAAACTTATGAACTGTCATAAATAAATTTTCAAGGAAGGCAAATAAGAACAGGTTTTGTTAATAGAATATTTGGGAATGAACACCTAGGCAGCTAAATACTCTCCAAACAGGTCATACAAAAAAGTTCTGCTTTAATAAGCTCACCTTTCAGAACTGAAACACTGTATGGATGCTACCATATTGAAATTCAACTGCATTTAATGGACCTACAAAGAAAATGTTCCTACTGCTCACATAAAATTTGATCTCCAGATGTCCAATACATTATTATCAACTGCATTTAGAAAGCTCAGGTAAAAGAACTCTCTTTAGGGTAGGATGGATCCTAAACAGTATTTACATCTTCCAACTGCTTTCTCACTCCCTGTCTTCCCTACAAAAAAAAAAAAAACAAACAAAAAAAAAAAAACCCCAACAAACAAACAAACAAAAAAAACACAAAAAACCCCCAAACAAACCCCAAACAAACCAGAACTCATTTGAATCATTTCACCTTCTTTTGACTGTTTAGAACCACAAAGAATATATCTTTAAACACAAAACAGAGACAAGATAAAAAACTGGTGATGGTTAAGAAACAACTCACTAAAACAACTTCTGCTCAGGCAGCTGTTCAGCTTGAGAAATAAATTAACAATGTGGAGTGTCAGGTCAATAGGCTGGAATGGTCCTATCTACATTTATTAAAGGAAAGCCCAAGCTTCTGTCAAGTTCTTTCATTTTTTTTCCTCAGCCATCACTGTTCTCCATAGAGATGCAGTTTCACATCTAGCTAGGGTGAAGGCTCACGTCTTCTTCGGGACTTGTGAGCCCCATTTTCTTACTGCCTCTTGTTTATACATCTCCAGCCTCCTGGGGAATCAGGTGTGTTCCTATTATGCCTGTTAACCTTACACTCAAGAATCTCCTGCTGCTCAGTGTACACTTCAGGAGGATTGCTGGCAGCTCAAAACTCAGTTTGCTGTTCCCCTCTGCAATCCCAGAAGCAGCAGGGGGTTCTAGCTGCTGGTAACCAGCTAACGTTCACACAGCTATTTAAAAGGCAGTATTAGAGACTTAAATGGTGAGGTTTTTTTCCATTGCTATCTGTCCTCTGAACACACTATAAAATGGTAGCATTCAGAAGCTGTTTGTGTATTCAGTTTCACTGGCTCTCACTGCCAAGTGAGACACATGCAGTGAAAGAGCTGTTAAACCTCCCTCTCACCCTCCCATCAATCTAAAACATTATTGAATTTGTAAGACCATTCTATGGAATGGATGAAAATCAGAAACAAGGCTCTATCTTATTGCCTCCCCCACCATCATAAGGCTCCTCTCTGTCTTGTGACACCTTCTGTTTTTCAACTTGGCAAACAGAATGTCTGTACTCTATATAAAAATAATCATGATGTGTGAAAAAGAAATTAAGAAAATAGGGGGGGAAACTACGAGTGCTGGTCTCAAAGGGATTTGGGACATTTCTCTGAAATTTTAGTTTATTCAACATTTTGAGTGTATAAGGGAGTTGATGTAGCTAGTTTATTTTTAATTTCATCATTTTCCCACACTTTGCACCTTTATCTCACCTCTGCATGCACCTGTGTCCCTCTAGGACACCATGTCATCTCCATATTTAATTAGAGATTTGCAAAATCTGGCATTTTAAGAAGTTTGCTTATTATTACTTTGGCAAAGTTCAGTTTGTCCTCAGCAAAAATTTCCTTTTATAATGAGAAACCAAGGATATACATGAAAGTATACTATCTATGCAATGCTTTCTCTGTTCAATTACCTTTACTGGAATGTTTCAGCCATTCAGATAGGAAATCATTATCAAACCACTTCTAACAATAACACAGAAATACCATCCCACACTAAAATTGCATTTAACAAACTTATTTTAGGCCACCCTCTTTACAAGACAAAGTGATTTGCTTAAAGGAGGCATTATGCTTCTAGAAAGACTGTGACCAGCTTCTCCTCTAGTACCTAAATAAAATATTTATGGTTCAGATTAACTGATTTATTATTTCCTTTCTATCTGATGTTCTAAAAGCTACTTGCAATGTCTTGCAGTTTTTCCTAGGTCACCTGGCAGAGACAAGTGAAATGATTTTTCTGTATTAACTTTCATTAAGCTAAGTTCAAAACCCAAATTAGCACAACCATGACACTGTGGAGCCCAGCATGAGCCAAGATACCCATAAGCTGAGCACATTAGTCCAGCCAATCTCTGTGCTACAATAGGTAGGGCAGTTCTTGTGCTCAAACTAAATACTTCAAAGCTAGCTTGGGCATATTCACACTACACTACAAACTACAGTACAAACCCAGGTAGCAACTTCATACAGGTTATCTCCAATACACATAACAGCTATTTACATGAACACATAATGGCATTTACATGCAGAAAGCAATATTGCAACGACTGTCCTGTTTAAATCCCTTTCTCTGTTGCCACTTCATTTTATCACATACCTCCTTTGTCCTCAGTTTCAAACAACTGTGAAATTCTTTCATTTCTTATGTGGACATGTGAACCTTTTTCTTCACAGTCATTCTTCTCAGCAACACCACTAAGTTATTTGGCTTTTCACCCCTAGACCTCTGCATCTTCTTACAGCTGACAATGCTGTACCACCCAAACACTCACAGCTCCTCCTTTAAAGCTCTTCTAAAAAACAAGGCTAATTGTTAAGTGGTTCATTTGTTAAGCCAATGCCCTGTGTTCACTTAAAAATCAATCAGCTTAAAAAACCTCCACCAAAACACAGGCAAGACAAGCTGGCAGTAGGCCCCAGCACACTCTATGATTCAGATGGCAAACTACAGCAACACTGCAGATCAAATTGGTATTTGGTCTTTGTCTTTCTCCTCTTCGTTCCTTCACATTTTATCAGATAGAAATGTAAGTCTGAGTCATTTGGGGTAAAAGGCTCTGAATCTCATTCAGCAAATCACAATGTTGCCGAATCTAACAACGATGTAGTGCTGATGCTTTTGCCATAATGCATTTATTCCCAGCTTTATTCCAGTCATCCTTTTACTCTGTCCATTTTCAAAACAGAGATCAAAAATTCAACATCCACAAGGCACTTGGCAGGAATATCTCTAAGAGAAATTTTTATTACTATGTATCTCAGTTGTAGCATTGGGTAGGCAACACTACCAAATAAAAATTAAGTTCAGAATCTATTCATAACTGAGGGTAAGGACATCTTACTGATAGATTCCACAGAGGGAGCATTTTCTGTTTATTTTGGAGGTGGCTTAACCATGTCTTTCTGTGACTTTTAAATACAATATTTATCAGGGTATTTGTTACAAACAAATTGAGGCAAGACCAAAACAGTTCATTACAGCAAACTCTGCAATTCACAGTGGGACATTTTTACCTTAAAAAAGTCCTCTTCAGTCTCTTCTTGAATACCAGAAAACTCATAAATAGTTTGCACAGCAAGCAGACCAGACACCACTCAGGATGTACTGGACAGGTAATCCTGTCAGATCCCTGTATCCATTCCAATAGCAAATGAAATTACCAGCAGCAACTAGCATATTTTACCACCTCAGTGGAACAAAACTAACAGTGACAGAAATTTTCTCTGGCCAAACTCTTTAAAACAGGTATGTGGCAAATAGTCGAACAGGATTTTCAGAACAGCCATTTCGGTACCAAGCCCTGCCGGCACTCGGTTTGTTGTGTGTTCTAACACTGCCCTCTTGTGACAGAGCACAGTTTTGCAACCAGTCAGAAAGGATTTTTCCAAACCACTCTGAAAGCAAGGCTTATGAGGTCTAACTAAATACATGAGCTTGTGTTTATCAAAGCACTTGAATCAGTAGATGTAATCGTTCCTGTTATCATGTCAAATAATAGCTAATGTCATTGCTTCTATTTATGTGAATTCTCAATTTGGTCCTAATCAACATCATTAATATTTTCTGTAAGAAATCGCAGACATCTATATAAGCAAGCTAATGTGCAGCATGAATGTGTGTGAAATTATATCTCACTAGCTACACTGAAGTCTTGATGCATTAGTGCATTAAGATATCATTTCTAGTGCAAGACATGTAACTACATGCCTATGTAGGAACAAACACCATTAATACCTTTTTAGTAGGCACCAAGTGCACAATAACTTACTGCACTTCTAATGGGAGAAAGCTACCAAACACCAAGGGTGACTGCATAAAGAGTTAGCATATGGTAGCTGTTACACAATGCATTAATTCCCAGGCTTGATAAAAGTTAGGTTCCCCAGATAAACACATAGTAAAAGTGGGACTCATTTTTAATCAACAGAACTAATTTTCCATATTTACACAAACACTGCAGGCATTATCATAGGACAATTCAAGCTGCAAGAAAGCTCAGGAGGTCATCTAATACAACCTCCTGTTCATCTTAAGTATTAAATGATGTCATGATTAATTAGTGATGTCTAAAGACATTTTAAGCAATAGGAACATAAAAACAAAGTTAGCTCCTCTCTTACTGGAAAAGATGGCAAAATCCTGTACTTTTACATGAGACTACAAACTTCAAAACTCAGTTAAACTTCTACATCTCTTCTGCTCTGCTAGAAGTGTCTCATTGGCATGAGTGCCATTTATGGTATAATAGTAACAGCACAGCAATTAGTCATTACTACAACTTTGCAAAGGAAGCTCTGGCTCCTGGGTGATGTTATTGGGCAACGTGCTCCAGGATAAGTTACAAGCACCCCTATATCTTAAGTATTCATCATCCATTCCCAGTTGAGAGCACAATGCTGGCAACTGAGTCTGTCAGGGCTGCCCTGACAGCAACACTGTATTTCCTCCATCATCTGGGTTCGCAGTGAGCACAGTAGGCAGGGAGTGCCAACAAGTACTTCAACCTCAAGAATGACCAGCACCATGGCAACAAAAAAGTACAGACAAGACTGGAATGGGCTCCCAGGAGCTACAGGCAGGGGACAGAACAAGAGATCAAGAGTAGTCAAGAAAGGACATGGTATAGACACCAAGATGGAGCAAAACCTGAGAAATAACTGGACTCAGATAGTATTTAGGACTCCTCAAAGACTGAACTTTTCCAGTTAGAAATGGTAAACATATGAGTTGGTGTCATTTTGGCAGTGAGGCTGCATCCTATGGCAACTAGGCCATAGTGGTAAGAATTCAGTTCATTGTTCCTGTGGGAAGGAAACATGAGGTTAAGAAATTACTGCAGAATGTATTTTCTAGAACTACATGAATTTAGTTCTGTAGTTTCATATTGGTAGGAAAATGCAGTGAACGTGAACATGTAGAAAAAAATATTTACATTACATTCATTAACCAACTGAAGTGCTCCATACTCCAGTTAATGAACAAATCAATACACCAAACAGATTCTCAAGTTCCAGATCCAAATTGTGTGGATGTATTCCTTTCTGATTCAGTAAAGAGCATTGATCCTTAACAATAATGTAGTGCCATCTTTTGGCAAACAGCAGAAAATACTCCTGATTGCTTTAAATCTCTACAGAAAAGGGTCTCATAAGAGTCCAATACTGTTCCAAATTGTGACAATACCAGTGACAGCCAGGCCATAAAAAGAACTACTCAAATTAGGCTAATTACACCTTCAATCTATACTTAGTACAGTGAAGAAGTTGCTAAAAATAATTATATAAAAGAAGTTCCTCTTGTATCTATCCTCTTACTGCAAGATGTTGAAAGACCCAGTACTCACACACAGTACTCACACACTGCCTTGACTTGCTTTCTGATGTAATTCCCCTGGTGATTCAATACTCAACAAAGTGAAAAAAAACCAAACAGTTTCAGCTATGAGCAAGAAAACTTATAAATCAGCCAAAGTTTGTGGAAAGAATGCACATACAACATGTGCTTTATTCAATCCAGGTAGGGAAAATGGGTAGTGATACGTATCAGGTCCTGGGTAACTATACCACTTAAGTGAAGGCACAATGAGTCTCGGGTCAGAGGTATAACGCCATGCTGAGCCACATGATGGGACAATCACAAATCTCAAACACAGGAGCAGGGAATGAGACCTGATGCCTTCCTAGAATACTAAGCTCACAGTAAGAAGGGCTTGACTTGGATAGGTTGTTAACCTAGGTAGAGGTTGGACTTGATGATCTCCATGGTCTTTTCCAACCTTGTTAATTCTGTGTGCAATTCTGTGTGTTAGCATGACATTTGACAACATAGGTGGAAGACTCTCTCCCAGAGAAGTACCTTATACTTTTGAATTTTTATTCGCTCTAAACTTTGTGAATCCAGGAGGACCAAGGTACTGAGAAAACTCTTGGAAGTTGGGGATAATTTTACTTGTTCTTCTATTCCTTAACTCTGAATAGGTATTACTTTCAGACTTCTGGTCTAACAGGGCAGCAGTTCCAACACTCTGCTATTACTGTAATACTTCCCCATTCTTGTAGTGAAGACTGCATGTGCTGGGTTTGGTTTGAACTTTCTGAATAAGAACTGAATTCAGACATTTCTAGAGAATGAATTAACAACTCTTAGATCTTTAGCTTAATTTCATATGGCATAATTAGAAAAGACAGAGGAGTCTTGTTTCATATTAAAATGTAGATTCCCTTCCAGGGTATTACATTTCAGGTTTCTTGAAATCAATGGCATGATTCACCTCCACAGAGGAAGGGCAACTGAGACTAAAAGACAGAGAAACATCTTTGTGGTATGACACAATATTTGTATGATGCATGTCGTATCTAACTCAACATAAATCATATTCTTTCTTTGTACTACTGATTAGATGGTTTCAATGAAAAATCCATTTTACCTGGTGGTTGCTTGTATCAGAAACCTTCACATCCAGTGATCCAGTCAGAACAGCATACCAGTTCGTCCCAATGTCACCCTGACGGAACACTGAAAAGATGAAATTGTGTAAATAAGAGCTATCTTTTTTAGTTCAGCAACATTAACAAGCATTTTCCCAAATATTACTCCTATACTGCAGTCACTGCTGTCACTATACAATTTGCCATATTAGACTGGTCAATACATTATGGAAACAATGAAAGCATATAAATCTGCTTCATTCTCTTTTACTATTCTCTTAGTTAATAAACCAACCAACACAAAACAACAACAAAAAAGAAGGGTTTATGAGCAACATCCCTTTGAAACCCATACTCTTCCAATGCAGACACAGCTACCGCTGACTTCAGCAAGAATTCTGGCAAAACAGCAACTGCAGGACTTTGACGTCCAGGCACTACAACTGATTACAGAGGATCAAAATTCCTATTACTCTAAGCAAACCCCCGTGCTACATGCCAGATTTACCTGAGGTATATCTGAGACTCTACTAATACCACAGGTTTTCATCAGCTATTCCCCTGGTAACATTCCTATCACAGGAATCACACTTATTTCCATCTCAGCTTCACTGACCAAGCACAGCTCTCCATCTTCATCTGGCACATAGGCTGCCAGAGCAGGCACAGAATACTCCACAGCAATATGCAGCTCTGCAAGTCTGGCTCGTGCTATCCAGAGTGACTAGAAACCACATGCTATTAGTGATATGCCTAGGGGATACACCTTTGCCCCTGACAGCACAAAGCACCTACAAAAGAGATCAATAACACATTTACAGGGGAAGAATGAGGCCTAAGTCCAATGACTGGCTTGTAATCATTTAACAAAAGAGTGGCAGAATCCTATATCCAACCGTGTGCCTGGTTACCACAGATTCCCTACACATTGCATTTGTAGAGCAAGCAGCACTTGAATCCTACCTTGTCCCTTGACTACGACCGTAAACATTTCATGGCCGTTCCACTGATTATGCTGTCTACATAAAATAGATAATCAGATGAAGCTCTCTTACATGTGATTCCTTTCTCCAGATTTTCGTAATATCCACAGAGGCATATCTGCTGGAGAAGGTTTGGATGAAATTTCTCAAAAGCTTTCACTTCTTTCAGTCGTGTGAATATTATATCTACATCTTCACTGGAACGTTCCAAAGGTCTGCAGGAAAACAAAGGACAAAACTCTCAAGAGATTTATCAGAGAAACATCCCCACTTGCATGCACCGAACTTACCAATGTTTGCATTAAATGTCACTCTATAATATAAACCAAATAAAATGTATTTCACAGCTACATAATAAAGCCCTTTCAAAACATCTTAACAACTGGCCTTTATCAACTTGAGCATAATTCCTATCATTTCAACACAGTCCATATTCAGAAGCCCTTTTAGCACCAAAGTTCTGCTGCAACCATCACCATGAAAGTATACATGATGATACAGTCCTCATCCTAAAGACTCTACAATGATGTATCATTTTAGGTTTGTAAGGGAACATAAACAAACAGACGCCCAAACATACAAAAGGTCTGTGGAATCAGTGCCCAAAACAGGAGTTCTCTTTCTGGCTAAATGAAAAGCTTTAGACACCAACAGCAGCTCCTGTATCCAAGCTTCTCTTCTGAATTTTACTGAGTATAAACTGACTTGACTATTCTGTTTTTCCTTCTCACTTGCAAGTAGGAAAGTCAACTTTAATAAGTATATTCTCTTTTATGAAGTTCCTTATGAAGTCTCTTAGTGTTGGACAAATCAAAGAAGAAAGAATCTTAACTTTTCACTGATAACAATAAAAAATTTTAATTCAAATGTTTAAAATATTTAAAATCTATTACAGTAACACCTTCTAAAAAACAGGATTTCAAGAAAATAAAATCATAGAACTCCCTCTAACAAAGAAGCGTATGGGCCAGAAGTTCAGCAGGTTCAGAAAACTACTGGATAATTATGAAACTAAAGGGAATTAGCTCTATAACATTCATTTTAAATGTGACTATCAAATGTCAGCAGGTAAATCACCACTAACTGACAGGATTAGAAAGACTTTTTTATAACTGACTAAATGCCTACCACCATACACATTAAGATACATAGGACTTTCCTAGGAGAGCACGCTGGATGAGATGCAAAAGACAGACAACTGTCAGTGATCATTAGATCTATCACTCACTCAAATGCTCCTAGTTAATTTTACTGACAGAAATGACCTTTTAGCCAGTGGATTAGCTTATAATGAACAGAAGTCAGGAAGCTACAAAGAACAAAGACTATGTTCACAAATACATCTCTTTATCACCTTATTGCTACACCCACAGTGTAAGCACTCCTTCCAACAAGATTTTTTTTTATAGATTCCTCCTTGAACTCAAAGACTTAAGGAATGCAAAGCTTTGTTCCAGGGAAGAAACCTAGATCCTACTTGCATTGAGTCTCTATCTCTCATCTTTCTTATTAAATTATGCCTAGGAGGGATTAAATCTCTCTCCCCATTTAAACTCCAATTTACCCTTATTAACTACAGATAAGAATAATAATTCTCTGGTCTATGCAGTTGCTTGTACAACACAGTGACATCCTCTTACTACTTCAAACCATGATCAACTACAACAGCTCTCTTTTGAAATATTTCAAGTAAGATTTTCACCCATTCCTTTTTTTTGACTGTGCACTAGCTGACAAGTATTAATAAGCATTAACTCCCCTCTCAAAATCCTTTTAAGAAGATTAGGAGGTGCAGCTTGCAAACATTTCAAATCCACTTACACAAGATCCCTACCTAAACTATAATAGCCCTAACTCCCTTAATTTACGGGCTCTCAAAAACAACAGCAAAACTTAACAAGGAAAAAAAGTGAGATCATTCTCAGAATATCTTTTTCCTAGAAAAACTGTGTCTGAGACTGTTTCGTTCCTACAACTGCACACAGCTCATTGCATTCAAGTCAGTCAATCAGTTCATTTGCATAGAATAGACTGTAGGATTTCAGTATTCAGTAGTTGTAATAGTCTGATACAGTCAGACAGGAAAAAAGGAAACAGGTTAGCAAACAGCTTGCATCAAGTTAATCAACACTGTTGCCTCAGTGCTCTTTCTGAAATGTAAGTGTAGAAACCTCTTCCACTTTTGATCCTGTCAAATGGACAAGACTGAGGGGATTTAATTCATAGGCTGTGCAGCATTTTTTCCTGAGAGTTCCTCAAGGCACAGGGTTTGCATTTAGTTCAGGAGAAGGTGAGAGCAGGGCTCACTTCCACTGATGTGGCAAGGAGTGTCTTGTGCCAGGCAGATGATGGCAGGAAAAGCTCTTTCTTCTGATGAACCTGCTTCATGACCCCAGTGAAGTGAGTCATTATGGAAGGACAAGCATTCTCATAGGTAGCTGAGCCATGTTTTTTAGTTTTAAACATCAGCACAGCACTAGGAAACCAAACGCCATATTTACTGGGAAAGACAAACTGCAGCTGTGTGTTTATAGCAGCTGACAACTGAACTACAGCTGCTCATGTTAGCAGCAGTTACTTCCACTTGGGAGTATGTGAAGCGGGCATTGGAAGAGGGACACACAGACATGCTCTAAACAAAAGAAGGAATACGAACTATTAAGTAATATATAGTAGTAATCCCAAAATGGTTATATTCCTTACAATGCTTCTTAGCATTCATTACTGCAAATCCATCTGTTTCAACAGCCTCTCTTCAAAACATAGTGGGTTTAGTATTATTGTATGCAAATACACTTTCACAAATATTTTTATTGGGAGGGGATGCTTTTTGACCCACTATAACTGGAAACAAAGACAGAATTTGGGAGAAGCTTTCAGTGAATGATTTAACCATCAATCTATCCTAGAAAAGGTACATACTCCTACTTGTAGTTAAAAAAAATCCAAAATGAACAAACAAATGAAAACTCCAACAACGACAAAAAAGCAGCAGCCAGCAAGGAAATAGGCAAGGAATATTAACTGTATCCCAGAACAACTTATTTGTATCTCCCAAATGAGACACGCACAGACAAACACCTAGTTTAAGACTTACCTGCTTGGTTAAGATCATGAATCATAAAAATTAATTAGGATCCAAGTTGTTTGACAACAAAACACCTTTGGATTTTTTTCAGCACTCCTGGGAAATGTCCTCAATGCTTATGGAGTAAGGAATTAACTCACAATAGGTGTCCCAAACTGAGGTGGCCATTAGTCCTTACCAGCATATGAAATTTTGCCTGTGTAAAAACTTCAAACTGCAGTGTAACAGTAGTAACAGTCAAACTCACTTCTATTAAGTGTTTATAACAACATGTTTACAAAAGCATAATATTAGTTAGTGAGACAGCATGAGAACAATAAAGTACTATGGCATCAATTAACTGCTTTTCTGTAAAATTCAGCTAAACTTTGACCACTTTCTACAAACCATCTTTTAAAAAAATTATGATAATTATAACTTGTTGCTATCATTAAATTAACATTATTTTCAATTACTTGATATTAATTCAATATTAACATTGATTAATATTACTATCAGTAAATAATATTAATTCAATACTAGATTAATTAATATTAATCTATTTATAATTACAAATTTTGTTTTCTATTTCCTAAATACAAGCTGCCTAGCCTGGAACAACATCAGGACAGGGCAACATAAATTTATCTCCTCTTCCCAGCTATCTTACTAAATTGGTGTAAACTTGTTTTTTGTAAAGCATAGTTTGGAATAATCTTAAACAGCTAATAATATAGCCCTTAGAATATTAATTATTCAATATATTAATTAGAAAAGTACTACTGATGGCAGACAGACAATTAATCACGCTTCATTTTCACAATTATAGAACACAGTGGCATTAATCCAGAAAGGAACTATTCCCCGAAACAGGGAGATGGGCTGCAAAAGTCAACTCCCAGGTGAATCCCCCTATGCCTCCTACATGGGTTCAATAGTCTCTGGAAAGACATTTTCAGATACCATACGTGAGTACCTGAAGCCACTCCTCTGTGATCTGCACTGCTGTTCAGTCTCACTGAGCTTAGTTCCCCTCTGTTAAACCAGTACTGGTGAGGATTTCTTTCTGTTCTGTCACATTGCTGCTGATATGCTGCTGAAGTGTCCCCTCACTGCCGATGCTGCAGAGCTATAACTTCATGTCCATGAGCATACAAAGTTAAGAAATGCATTTCAGTGAGACTACAGCCACCCCCAGATTTTCTGCTAAAGCTTCTGTCCTTTCCTAGGTGTACTCCTGCTTCTGAAAGCTCAAGATCAACATACGGAATAGGACCATAGATTAATCTAAAACTGTGGACACCTCTATTAAATCAATTAAAATTATTCAGCAGTTTGGTAGATATATGAGCTAGAGTAGAAGCATTTTAAGGCAAGGTCACTCTTCTTGCAGAAAATCTATTACTCTCCATCCAGTGAACCCTCACTAGGCTGCCCCACTTAAATTCTAACTCAAACTACGCTGTATTCTTATTTCACTGTAGCCAAAGCCATGTGGGCACTTCAAGTGTTGCAAAGCAGGGCAACAAAATTATTAAGAAATTATGAAAAACAAGACTAATTTATTTTCACTACCCTACAAGCCTTTCTGCTTTGTTTGACCCCTGGATGCTTTATCCAGCTTTTTATTTATATTACTGATGTGTCTCTTCAGAGCATAGTGAGTCTTAGCTGGCAATAATGTTTCCACAGAAGATGTCACCTATCTTCTTCTGCTTCTCCAACACAACATCAGAGCATTCACAGACAATGCCAGTTACACATCTCTATTGGATTATGTCAATAAGGCTTTTTTAAAAGAAATTTTGCCTCTACTTATTTGGACATGAAGATTTCAGGAATATAGAGATAAAACAATTTTCTTGACAATGTCTGGAAATTATGAAAAAAAGTCTTATTCTAAAGAATATTAAACTCAACATGGCCTGGCAATATGCCCTTGCAGCCCAGAAAGCCAAAAATATCCTGGGCAGCATCAAAAGAAGAGTGACCAACAGGTCAAGGAAGATGATTCTGCCCCTTTACTGTGCTCTCAGACCTCACCTGGAGCACTGTGCTCAGCTCTGGGACCCCAACATAAGGAGGACATGAAGTGAGTCCAGAGTAGGCCACAAAGATGATGAGAGGGCTGGAGCACCTCTGCTATGAAGACAGGCTGAGAGAGTTGGGATTGTTCACCCTGGCTCCAGGGAGACCTTAGAGCAGCCTTCCAGTACCCAAAGGGGCCTACAAGAAAGCTGGAGAGGGACTGTGGTCAAGGTCATGGAGTGACAGGACAAGGGAGAATGGTTTTAAACTGCAAGAGGGTAGGTTGAAATTAGATTCAGGAAGAAATTCTGTACTGTGAAGGGGGTGAGGCACTGGAACAGGTTGCCCAGAGAAGTGGATGCCCCATTCCTGAAAGCATTCAAGGCCAGGTTGGATGGGGCTTTAAGCAACCTGGTAGAAGGCATCCCTGCCCTTGACAGGAGGGGTTTGAACAAGACGATCTTTTAAGCCTCTCCAACCCAAACCATTCTATTATCCTATTTTGAGTTTTTTTAATTCCAAACTACTCAAGCTCAAAATTTAAATGCAGACAGAGCATAATTGCTACAATCCTTCACATGCACAATTTGGGCAAAGTCTTTCTGTTCACGTGTAGTATACAGAACTTTAGAAAAGAACTTTTTTTGATGGTGTTAAGTATTTGAATGTTTATGTAGCATGTTAAGAAAGACTTGTTAACCTAGAAGAAAGGAATAAGTTGGAGATTTTTATTTTGCTTTTATCAAGTTAATCCAGCTAGAACCTACTACTTTTCTCTGCTACCATATGTGTCCTTTTTTTTCGGTTCTTACTCATAATGGGTTTGACACTTGAGGAAGAAATAACAGAATATATGTGTTTTTACCTTCTTTGCCAAGATACATCTACAATTTTTAAATGTTTATTTCTATAGGATGTTCAGAAATCTGACTCCTGCTCTAACCAAATGAAAGCACTGAATTTTCTTCTCTTGATCTTTTTAACTTTTTAAATGGCAATATTTCAATTCAGACAGCAATGAACAGCCCACAAAGGATAAGGCGATGAATGTAATTCTTCCACTAGTGTGGCTGTTCGTAGAAAACAGCTATCACGCTATACCAGATAAATAAAATGAGCTCATATCTGGATTAAAACAAAAGCATCCATGCAAAGATGCAAAGGCAAACTCCATGAGCTGCAAAGTACCAGTAATCACTACCATGGACTATCTAGAATGCATATTCAGCTGTGAAACATGAGCAGGGAGAGAGCACCAAGGAATGCCATTTCTCTCTGTTACCTGTACAATGCAGAAGAATACAAGCACCAATATGCCATTTTCCCTTAGTGAGGGCAGGACAACACTGAAGCAAATCTCTCATCCAGGCAATGCTGTAAGGCTTTTTTGACTTTGAATTTCTCTTTGTGAAAGGCAAGTTTACGAGAGGTATATCAGTGATCTACAAAACCACTTTAGACCTGCAGTAAGACACTTAAATGCTAGATATAAATGAAGTTACTTTTAATCTGAAGTAGTTTCCAGATAAGGTTCACTTCAATGCTAACAGAAGGCAATTAACCTCCCACCAAAAGAGCACTTTTTCCTTTTTACAGTAGTATTACCAAATCCGTTTTCAACACATTTCAGATCCTCTTTCCCTTGTCAGAGGAAAAGCTTCATCATGAGGTTTTAAAACAATAATTAAATTACTACTCTTTTCTTTTGATTTTCATTTTATGAGACTTTGGGATTCCAGGTCTCATTTCCTTTGTCACTCAGGAAATGAAACTTGATTTAAACATTGTTCCCCAAGACTCTTATACATACAAATCACTCTAGAGTTTAAAAAAAAAAAAAAAAAGGCAACACAAGCAAAATTGCTAATGCTTAGTTTTCAACAAATAACTATTGTCACCTTCACTCAGAATCCCTGTGATAATCTCTGAGGTCCTGCTACATAAGGCACAAGAAATAGTGTAGATAATCCTGATCTACACAGGTAATAATTGACCAGCCAGTTAAATGCACAGACTGGCTGCCAGCTGCAGTCAGACAGAATTTGTTACAGCTGAGTTCTGTCTTCTTCAATGAGGACCAAAAGAAGGCAAATATGGGACACTCTACCTACCTCATTGTCATATTACTCAATTAACTCAGTTTTATCAGTGCACTGAAAAATTATTGAGGTTTAAATAGTGCACTCAAATGCATTTAATTTCTTTACATACTTTCTTTTTTACATACTTTTTTTTTTTACTTTCATTTCTTTACATACCCTGATGTATAAATTATGCATCCTTTCAGATGTGTATATACAGATCTGTATATGCAGTGGAATGGCAAAAGACATATTTATTATGTAATTATACTCATGATTTATCTCAAGTTAAAAATATACTACCTGAACAACATAGCTATAGTAGGAAAAAGATGGGGTTTTTTATCTCATATGCTTTTTAAAAAGACAGAATCCTCCAAGAGAAACAAAAATGCACATAAATGTTCTTTCATTTATGAAAAGTTTTACATATTATGCATGCTTTGCAAAACGTGATCAAATCTTAATGAATAAACCCTCCAACTTTCACAAGCGTACACTGGAGCTCAGGACAGTTAAAATCCCACTTGACAGAAGTAAATTCAGATGAAATTACATTAACCAGCACTGTAGCTCCATAATTAACATTAAAAGAACTTCAACAGGAAGACAGACTCCAAGATATACTGCAAATTAAATTTATAACCGAATAGCATGCATAAGTGATGATAATCCTTGATTCAAATTGGCCACCACTCTCTACCAATACACCACACCAAATGCAGTTTTAGCCATTTAGGATCTGCATTGTTAGAGCTAATGAAAATTTAAAACTTACAGCAGCTATGATATAACTTTTACTGATTTACATTGACATACAATTTGACAACTGCTGAGTTCAAAGATGAATGGAAAGTCAACTCAGGAAACTTTCATTGAGGATATTGATAAAGTGGCAGAAATAGTAAGTGATCGTGCCAAATACAGTGCAGAAAATACTAACAACACGAAGAAAGTGTCATTAGAATTATAAGCTTGTTAAATGCAGCAAATTGTAAGATGCAGAAAAAAAGAGCTGTCATGCTGGATAAGAAAAACATCCGTATTTGAAAAATATCTGCTGAACATCTGATTTTGAGGACATGATTTCAATTAGCTGGTTTTTAGGTTTTTATTCCTTTGGTAGAATATGAAATTTTGGAAAAGAAATTTAATCTGCTCAGAGTATAAGATTTTAGAAAGCAAATCCTAACATGTCAGAAACAACTCAGGCAGTGAGAGTTCAGACATGTTTCCAGCATCATCCAGTGAAAGAGAAAACCTACAGCTGCACAAGCAGCACCCTAATCATGCACCCACCTCACAAGCCTACCAATTAAATTTGAATATACTGTGTCCTAACAAGAATTTGCACATACTGGCTTGTTCTGGTGGGCCATGGCAATATTTATACACATGAATGCAGAGTAGTCACTTTTTCTTCCTCTTAATACCTGCCCATACCACAAGTGTGTAACTTACTGCAATCATATGTAACAAATGGAAGCTGATATTGTAAACGTCTAAGCCTGAGAGAGAGAATAAAACAGTTTGAATGTGCTTGAAATGTAACTCCTGCTCTCACTATGAGTTAATCTGAATTCACGCATTTGATAAAATGCACAGATCTACAAGCTTATGGCAAGACATATTAACAATTATTTTGGTTTCTCTAAGGAGATAAGAAAAGGAAAAGGGCTTTTTTATTATTCATTGAAGACTGCACCTTTGCACTGGACTGGCAAATGAACTGCATGATGCGGAAAGATAAATTTCTTATTATTCATCACTCTCAGAAGATTGCAGCTTCAGATGAGTGCTAGAAAGCACTTAGGCTATGTCTGTATGGCTCTGACTCTGAATTCCCACATCCACTGCAGTGCCTTCTGCTGATACATCCCCACACAGACTTGATCCAAGGATATACAAGCTTGGTCACGTGCTACAGAGAGAAAATACCAAGCACACAGGCCAACAGGAACTGCAGTGTATGTCCAGGACTTTGTTCAGATCCAAACTACATGAAAATGGTGGTATTTCCATGCACTTGTTACAAATAAAAAGCAAGAGAGAAATTTATAAGGAAGTCAGTGTATGTTTTACCAATTGCATAAAACTGTAAAATAAAACAGCATCATAAAGCAACCCTAAAATATTCATAATATTGCCAGGTTATAAATCTATATCTCATTATCTTTGCCATAATTATAGGTTATAGAGGATAACAAGCATTTTCTGTATTTATTTTGCAACAATTCTTTCAGAATATTAGTTCTTCATTCCAGCCTATATACTATAACCTATAGTCCTGTATATTCACAAGGGTCCCTTTTTGACTAGGAAGCAAACACAGGCAACTTGCATCTCAGATACAATGTTACAATGAACTAAAAAATCCCAAATCCTGCTTCAAATATGTTGCTGTTACACAGCTTTAGTCTGAATTTATATTCAAATCTATGGGAGCTTGGCTTAAGGTACAGACCTGAGGTACCACCCAGTATGCATTATTTCCATTTTGCTAAACATAAATGATGCAAGTCTAACAAGGACAACAAGGATATAAAAGCTCAGTGTGTACAACATGTCCTCAAAAAGCCCGTTCCTATTTAAATTATTTATAAATCACTAGGCAAAGATCACATTCTTAGCACAACAGGCTTTGCCCTGTGGTCTGCTCCTTCAGACAAAAACACAAGATGCCTATGGCAGGTATGAAATCCTGGGATCTCTGGATGCTGTGAATGCTGTACATCATTAAAAGGTTTGCATCTGAATCCAATTAAAACAATTAACTGAATTAATAAGGTTTAGAGAAATGAGTCAAGTAAAAAATACTTCCTCTATCATTCAGTAAAGATACGCCAACATGGCAATTTCCTGGTTAGATGGTTTTTGGTGTGAAAGGAACAACGAGAATAAAGACATTCCTCTTTAGCTAATAATACACAACTGCAAAAATTAGCAACTTCTTTTTTAATTATCTGCAGATTGGACACACAGAAAAGTGCTAAGATGGTACGGATGCTTCTGCTCCCCAAGAAATCAGAGGTAAGGCAACTTCTTACATGAAATATAAAAGGACTGGCTTTCTCAACAGAGAAATTATTTACATTTCTGGGTATAACCAGGATGTATAGTTGCTCACTGCTGATCTTCTCTCTCTCTCCTGCAAAAATTAAAATATTCTTGATAGAACACAGTGATTCTGAACTTTTGTTCCTTTGCACTTGTGACTTTACATATAAATACAGTCCTGTGTATTTGATTTTTAGTGCTGATCTTTGGCTTTTGTGGCTAAGAATCACACATGGAAGCTGCACAGCCAAAGCACTGGTAGTCCCAGCCCACACTACCCTACACAGTAATAATATTTCTCCTGAAACATTTTGGCAGTTCTTCATTTTTATACATGCTCTTATTCTAAATCTTAGTAGTTCCAGTTTGATACATAACTTGGGGAAAAACATGGAGCACAAACTAATTACATAATTTCTGTACATGATGTATTTTGCTATTTCCATTCAGAATTCCTTTTTCTTTTTTCTAACAATCCTGAGGCTCATCTAAAATTCTAACACCTACCAGTTTTGGAACTGTCTTCCTCCTGAAAATATATTAACTAAAACATACTAAACCCATATTTATTATTTAATAAAAACACATGGTATTCTATACAGAATTGAGTCATTAAATGATTCTGTATTTACAGAACTCACACCCAGGACAGAGAACACTACATGATTTTTGAAAGGCTTAAAATACACAGAAATTACATAAAAATTCAAATTAGTACACTGATACATTAGCTACAGAAAATAAGTACATTCTAGAAATACAATTGTATAAATTAACCAAAAATGTTTTATCTAATTGTACTTATATTCCTATAGTACTTTTCCAACATGGCTTTTTCCAACATGGTTTTTTAAATGTAGAAACAGGATAAAATGCATAAGTGTATTTCCTATGATCACAAAGCAGAGCACAGCACAGACTAGGAAAAAACCTACAACCTCTCATGTTATGGGTTTGTCCTACATACAGATTGCCTTCTGGGAAAGGAGACGGCAGAATTCTCAAAAGCACTTGGAACTGATTCTTTCCACTCAATAAACTGGTGCTACTAGCTTACTCCAAATAACAAAAAGTGAAGAAAAAGTTTCATCTTAATTGCTCGAATGAAACTCCCATTGCAGCAATGGTCAGTATATTTTTATACAAAGTAATGACAGACGATTTCTAAATAAAATGCATCACATATGTTTCCCAAATGCATCATCCACTCCCCAAGGCTACGCACTTCTTTAGGCATGAACCTCCGAAATTTTAGTTTACAATTTAGATCTCACCACCTATTGCATTTGCAAAAGCAGAAATAACAGGATCACTTATCCAAACATACTCATCCTGTCCTCCTTCACATCTGCTCCATGCCAGTTTAGACAATCAGGACCTCTCTTTGGTTTCTATACGGCCAATTACCATCAGCAGTTCTGCTTGTATTTACATTTAGTGTACTTTGAACATTTATAGGCATTACTTAACCTCTAAGAGTTTAGTCTTAAGTCACACGTTACAGAGGGGGTATCGGTATCTGCGGTAGGTGTCTAGACCAAAAGTTTCATTAACTTTAACAGTTTGCTGAGTGGACTGTTAAAGAAAATCATATTAGAGGTTCAGCCCTGCAAGACTCTTTATCGGATATGGGAGAAATTATGAGAAGGGGAAGGTTCCTTCCATGTGCACAAAGGCTTCTTTTTCACGGCACAGCCCCAAACGGCACCACCTGTCAAAAGCTGGCTTATGCTGCTCAGTAAACTGCCACACGCCACAAAAGGGAATAGCTCTGTTTGAACCGTATAGTGAATTTATGCTCTACATTTTTGCTAACTATTTTCCTGGACTACAGGAGATACGATAAACTTCGGAAATCAAATGATTTTGAACTAATCCAGGAATTGCTGAAGGTAAGGAAGACAGCAAAGGGCGCTCAAACCACCCACCACGCAACTCGACATTGTGAGACTTTTGGCTGCAGGACTCAATGAAAAGCACTCCCAAGAACTGCTAAAATGTTTTCAATAATCATAATAATTTCCCAGTATTTTTAGCGACGCGCACACCACCTCTGAGCACACGTCAGCCATCCGTGACTGCCACCCACGCGGTGCCGCCGCCCGCCTGCACCTGCCCCGCAGCCGGGGGAGCACCCGCGGGCCCCGGGGCACGGCAGCGAGGACAGGAGGCCACGGACGAGGGTCTGCCCTTTCCCACCCGACTTAGGAGGCGGCTGGGCGGGGGTTGTGAAGTGGCTGAGGCGAGTGGGGGCGGCGTGTGTGTGTGTGTGTGTGTGTG
>VXBA01000395.1:150272-175394 GCA_013399895.1 Serilophus lunatus
CACGGAGCGGCCCGGGGAGGAGGCGGAAAGAAGTCACTCCCCTCCTGGAAGGTATTGTCCCCCCTCCGGCTTTCGCGAGCTCCCCAGTGCGCACACTTGAGCCCGGCTTACTGGTCCCTGTCCTTGCTTCACTAAAGATGTCCTTGACTGGATTTGGAATGGGAGGGGAGAAATGAAAGCTTTTTAATTAAAATAGGCAGCTCAGGAGTATTTTAGCAGCACTCCAGATCCGTGTGTGTCTGTCCTCTCAGCCGTAAACATACTGTGAGTGAGAGGAAGGTGCAATCCGCATTTCAGGATTTTCCCTGAAGCCTTCCTCCAGCCTGCTGTCCATCCTGACATTGCCCATGAAACTGTGTCCTAAGGCCTCTCGTTTACTGAGGTGAAAAATGAGCTGGGCAATACAGCCTGTGAATAGGATTTAGCACTTGGAAGGAACCCAACACAGAGCATGAGAAAGGTGAGTAGTGTACAAGGAAAACCACCCACACCCTTCTGTTGTGATAGTGCGGCCTGCAAAGTGCAGGTTTTTTAATGATGCTAATATATAAGTGATTTAAAAACTGATGAACAGAGGAAGGAATGCAGGTCTCCCTGTTTTTCAAATTTCTACGTGAAGTTTTTTATAAAGTATTTCAGGATTTAGATAATATCTTCCCAGTGTATAACCATAAGCTTCTGCTTGCAGCTTGCCTTGAGTACCATGGGAGAAGGTAGGAAGCTGTACAAATCTGAGCAGGATGTTTGGGGTTACATGTAGATGATGGCAAAGTAACACTCAAACTCTGCCTTCAGGCTCGTAGCTCCTGTCCGCTCTACAGTGTGGGGACAAGTGACTAATTCAAGTGGGGATCATCTGCCAGTGCCTTTCACAGTTCTCCATGGGTTATCTTCTCTGCCCTCTGTTGTAGTTTCTTGGCTTTACCAAGTGTAATTTTCTTACATACAGGTGCCACTTGACGTTTCACATCTGCCTTTTAATTGGTTGCATTGCTGCCGGAGCTTCTTTAGCACTGTGGCAGAAATAAATGTTAGCATTGAGATAACAGTATGATGAAAAATCTAAAGAAATCTATCTAAAAATCCCTTTTGCTAAATGGATGCGGCTAAGAAATTGGCATAGCAGAGGAGAATGCCAAAAAAGGCAATTCTTTCATTTTGCCTCAAAAAAAAAAAAAAAAAAAGGTAAAGCACATGCCAGAGGAATATAAGAAGCGGCTAGTCAGTGAGATCAAAGCTGCAGCTCTTCCTTTGCTATAATCCATGGGGGGAAAAAAAAAGATAATTTTTTGCATCTAAGTAGTCAATCTACTCGAGGAAAATCAATGCTATTCATTCGTCAATATGCAAGTGTTTAGAGCCAATAGAACAAGAGCTTCAAAGGTAAGAAACTCCAAATTCTCAACCAAATTAATGATTTATAACGCAGTGTGTACATTACAGATGAATCAATAAAGCTCACTAATTTTGTACTTCCGTTATAAAACATTCATCATGTTATTCCGCATAATTACAGTTTTCCTTCCAGAGCCATCGCACAAGGCAGCCCTTACTGCCCTTTCTCTCTTCAACCCAGTTTAAGCTGCGCTTTCCTCTTAACTGGCGTCAGGCCTGAGAAGGATCCCAGAAACCGCTCCTGGCCCAAGGCCGTTCTCTCCCCTCAGCGGGTGTTCCACGGACACGCGCGGCGGGGCCGGGCCCGGCGCTCCCGGGGCCACCAGGGGGCGGGACAGGCCGCGCCAGGGGCGCCGCGGCGTCGGTGCCTTGGGGAGCGGGTGCTGGGCGGGAACGGTCCTTGGAATGGTGTCCCGGGGTGCTGCCGGTGACAGCCTGTGTCAGTGCTCGTGGGCCTGCCCTTGGCCAAGCAGCCTGCCTGCCCTGGGACAGCCCGCTGGAGCTAGCGGTACCTGTGGTTCCGAGGAGCGCAGTGCCTGTCGGCACGGAAGGGGTCTGGCTCGGGTGCTTGGCTGCGGGCAGACGCCGCTCAGATGCACCTTTTTGTGCAGGAACCGTTAAAGGAGAGTTTCACACTTTGTGGATTGTGTAAGGTAGACAGGCCCTGAGTGGGCCGGGAATCATGGGTACATCTATACTTCATTCAGAAGTGTCCCAATTAGAGAGCAATTAGAGCAAGACGGCCGAAATTGTCTCTGTCACTTGTATTATGAGTAATCACGTAGCTTTCTGATTAAGAAACGAGTGAAACTTCTCAGAGAAACTATTCAGAGAAGCAGTGAATAAATATTTGATGGGTATAGCTTTCAGCCTGTGTCAACGAAAGGGTCTCCAAAATGCACAGAAAAGTCAGGAGCTCCAGTCTAATGAAATCAGAAATCCTGGACCCAGGTCAGTGCATGCTCTCTGGAGAGAAAAGGTGCAAAATAGGCATTATATAGCTCACATGACAAGTCAAATCAAATGCAGATTATCCTGTGATTCTTAAGAATGCAGACCATAAGAAGCCTAGGAAATGTATAATTTTAGACTACTGGCCTTATGTTAATGGGGTCAAGTATCCATTCACTTGTGGGAGCATATGCTAGAAGGAAAATGCTGAAGCACACTTCATTAGTTTATACTCCAGAACTCCTCTTGGTGCCTCACGGTGACCATTCTTCATTATTTTTCTAGGCTATATACTTGTATGAAAAAAAGATTACCCAAAAGATATTTGAGGCCCAGGAATTGTTAATGGCCAAATCCAGTTGTTCTCAGTCTCACCTGTATCTACATATGTGTTCTATTACCTTTTATGAAGTTCCACCTGAGAAAACATAAAGGACTATGCATATTAGAATGGCTGGTGGTTGGAAAATCCCTTCCTCATAAACAAGATCTTTTTTCTGCATTTGTGGAACTCCACAATAATGTTTCAGATTTAATTTCTCCATGTTGAACAGAAGGCTAATGGGACTTTTTAGAATCTGATTTGTGAGATTTGATTATGCAGCCAAAAAATTAAAATGGCAACTGCTTTCCAAGGAGATTGCTGCTGGGAAATGGAAAATTTACAGCTGAGGTATGTGAAAGACCAACTGGCTTTTAAGCTTTCCACAGTTTCCAAAGGAGTGACAGAGCCATGCAGAAGCCCTTGAACCACAGGAAAGCAGAAATCAGCCAGATTTCAAGTTATCCCATGCCTGTAAGTCTGAGAGATCAAATGCATAAGGTCCAAACTGTTGTTTGCATTATGGGACATAAAGTGAATCATGTAGAATTCTTTTTTGGGGTCAGTACAATACTCATTCTGTCACTTTTACTCAAATACAGCCAATGATATGTTGCCAAAATCTTAGAAAAAAAAATACATTCCCTGCAAATAGGAATTTACTATGAAAAACTTGAACTAAAAGACTAAATCATAGTTGTTAGAACTTGAAAAAAATTACTGAATATGCTTATATGATTACAGAGTAATGGGATTCAGAGGAGAGCTACTATAGAAACCTCTTTATGCCATTAATTATACCAAAAACTCCAAGAGTTTTCAAGTAACTGCAATAATAATAATGTTAAAAAAAAGAGCAGTAGGGGTTGCCCTATTTTCTATAGCAGTTTTGAATGCTATGTATGACAGTACATACTGAAGATTTGCTTTCTCTAGAGGAACTCAAGTTTGTCACTTAAGCTGATTTTAACTATGTTTTGTGTTGTTATATGGAAAGCGATTTAAATAGTTTCAAGTCCAGAATGAGCACATAAATTCTACTTCAAACAATAGTTTAAAGTCATGGATCACTCAGAAGTCTTGGAAGCAAGATTGAGACTAACAGAACTGTGATCCATGTTTAGAATATAGTAGCGCCACATTCAGTGCAGTTAGGGTTGTAGGAACCAAAATGTGTTATCAGTTGTACACACACACCACCTACAGACTTCAAAGGACTAATCAGCATATAGTGGAATAAAGACAGAAACCTGCATGTGAGTTCTTTCAGGATTTGTATGCTGTGAGAGCTGCAAAATAGGTGATGATGTACAAACTTTAAACCAATGCGTGTATTAATAAAACTGTCCTGTAAAACCCAAAAGCAACATATTCTCTCCACTGCTAATCCTTAAACCCAACATACAATGTCATACCAAAGGGGGTTTTAGAAAAAAAGTAAGGACTTCCTTTCCACATTAACTTTCTGCACCATTCCATGTTCTATCTTGTTCTTGCTCCTGTTCCTCCTCACTAATTCAGGACAACTCCCCAGTTCCCATCAAAGCATTCCCTTCAAGCCATTTCCCCCACCATTCAGGAAAATGACCACACTTCTTTGGTAGCTCTACCGGAGTATTCTCAGGAAAAGGTCTCAGTGTTGCCAAGTACAAAACAGTTACAAGTGAAATAGATAAGGATAGATTAGTAAGCAACAGATATAATGGAAAGAAAACATACAATGTCCTATTATAGAAGGTGCAGCATGAGCACAGGTGCAAGGTGGAGAAAACCCGGCTGAGTTCATATTTATGTGAATCAATAAAGTCTAGATTCTGAGCTCTCTAATTGGCAGTTGGCAGTTTTTTCAGCAGGACCAGAACTGTTCTCTAAATTCCTGAAAGCAAAAGAGTTGACTTATAGTGTATGTCCAATCTATATATGCCTTACTAGTTATGCAGAATTTCTGAGCAGTAAAGCATTCACTATATATAGCACTGTATTCTGCATCAGTTTCCTCATCCTTATTTGACATTGTCCTTCCTAATGAAGTAAAATAAAAACATTATCCATATCATAGTAAGGGCCAACACGATGAGGATTATATTAGTTTATACTCCTTGAAATAATCTACTCTCAAATTCATAGCATGAAATGCAATGACTCTGTGATATATTTCTCTTTAAGAAAGCACAATGCAGCAATCACCTTCTGTATTATTACTTGGCACAGGTTTAGCAGCGTGCTGCACAGAAGTGCTATAAACATTTTTCTGATTGAAGTCTAATATCAAAGCCTTTCTGTGTAGTTACATTTTGAACAGATGGTGATTTGATTTGCACACCTGAAATCTGAGCCCATATCCGGAGATTAATTCAAAAAAGACTCAAAGAAACAACACAAAAATAGGCTTCAAAATATTAATGTTAACAACATTATCAGTATGCACAAGTTTAGAATTTGTACTTTAACTACTTTCTTTTGAATAGAGCCTTTCTCCATTGGATTTTTGTCAAATTCTTCAAGTCTTAACAAAACTAGACGAGCAGGGAATAGTATAAATAGAGTTATTTTGATTAATATATCTCCTCGGTTATGTCAAGACCTAGAAAGCTGGGCTGGCAACAGAAAGTGTAATCTCAGAATCTTTTTTCATAGGAAAAAAAAAAGTTATTGAAATAAATAAACTGTAAGTTCTAACTTAGTCACAAGAGTATTGTAAAGATTAGCTCGCTGATAAAGTGTAGTTCTTTGAAGATTCAATGCTTTCCTTAAATGTTATTTTAACTCATTAGTGTTTAGATCTACAGATGCATCAGCATACTGAATTAAAACAGAACTTCATATGCACAACCCAGGACAACATAAGGAATTTCAAAATGACAAATATCAGGAAAATACTTTGCAGTTGCCAAGGAAATGAGGCGGGCTGAGACTCAGATTGTGCTGTCCCTTTTCAGTACTACATTCAAGAGACAGTAGAACTAGACCCACACAACCTGCTCCTTATTCTCTGAGTACAGGGCTTTTTAATGGACATGAATCAAACTGATCAGCTGGGGCTGAACCACAAATGTGGTGAAGAGGGTCTGGCTTTGTGTCCAGTCTTAGGAATAGGGCTCTTGGAGTGCCTGGGCTGGCTCTCCACATTACCCACAGGGGCCTGACAGGTACATTATTTCAGCTCCTCATTCCCCAAAAGCAGCTATGCTGCTATACATGTGTTCATTTATAAGAGAAAGCATGCACTTGGAAACTCCAGTGCACCTTATGCACACTGCACTGTCAGCTCAAATGTCTCACTCTTTCTGAAACATACTTATCTTACCACGGAATTGATGGAATTAATCATTGGATTGTAATTATTCACTTATTCTTTCACCCAAGGTACAAAAGCAAATGAAAATTCTTATTGTCTAAATGTGTAATTCCTTATTCGTTTATCCTTCCTTGCCAGCTTTGCTGTATTTCAACAACCACAGATTTTCAAGGCTGAAAGAAAAGGTGGTTTTTCTTAGCTGTGGGGACATATAAATGTATTTTAACTGTTCAGCTCAAGTTTTATCTTCACTACTTGGTCTCAGCTCTCTCTGCAAGATACAAGTGGATATAATTCTGGGAAGGAAGAGCACTAGTTCATGACCTGTCCCTTACTGTGTGAAGTCTGAGGGAAAGCCTGCAAATTCTTAGGAACAGGCTACTCCATTAAATAACTTTGTGGTCTCTTATGTGCTCATAGATGATGCCCTAGCAAGAAAATTCATATTGGGCAGAAGGTGGTCCTCCTTATATCCTTTATTTTCATAATACTGATCTTTTGAGACTAAATTCAAATAGACTTTATTTTCAACATTGCTTGATCACCATAGGAAATTTATTTTTCCTAAAGTCTGTTCCCCCTTTCTTCAAGCAATCAGTTCCAGAAATCAAAAATATCTATAATTTTTTTTTCAATTGTGTATTTGTATTGATGCATAGGTACTTAAAAAACAAAGCTCTGATGCAATGTCAAGATTCTTCTATTTATCTCTGTATATGTATTATTCACAAGATATGGGGCATTAAATCAGCTCACTACACTCCCCCTGAGCTCCTTTGTGATAAATCATGAAAGAACCTCTCAGGAGTAGACACTTTTGTTTATGTGAGTACTACACCTCTCCTTAGAATGTGAGGTTTTCAAGGAAAAGAGGAACACAGTCGTTAGATTCCAGGCAAATAAAATTCCTGTAGTGTAGGTCAAATGTGATTTCAACATCCTTCTCTTTCTAAATCCCAGTGCCCGAAGTGAGCAACCTTAGCTGTCACACTGATTCCTTGTTTGTAAATCTGAGACCTGTAAAACATTACCCCTATCATAAAATAAGCACTCCTAAAAACCTTTGTGAACGAGTCCTATATAAGTGGGACGTGTAATTTAATTAGACTTTAAATGAAATAATGACGTGTGATCTGCAGTGAATAAAGAAACAAGTCTTTTAATTTTCTTCTGCAAATTCTTTCAGTCCAGAAGACACACTGCGCACTGCAGCTAAAGTCCGCAAATTATTCCAGCTCAAGTAATAATCTCATAAATACATTCAATGACAGACAAGAACATTCAATAAGTCTGAGACTGTCCTTTTTACATGTGTTCTTCACTCCTCTAAAGGGAGGATTTTAATTACCATCATGGAAGTTCTATAACAAAAGCATTCAGAATTTACATTTACTTGAAAAATGTGATATGTTCTGCTGTAGGTAAAGATCATATGTGACACATTTGCACGTAACACATCTATATAGTAATTCAATATGCATTCATGTATTGCAGCTGTTCTATTCATCACAGTACAGTAAACAAGTTAGAGCTTTCTGCAAGGTGTGGTTCACAGGATTACAGATTTAATTTTTCTTAGAGCCTGCTGGGGGCACCAACACACCCATAAAAATCAAATAATGAAATTAGGCAAATAGAAAAAGAAAGACAAACATAATTGTTTACATTGCATAAATTACACAGTACACCTCAGGTTATATGTAATGTTTGTAGTCTTCTTTTCACAGCTTTGAAAATACACCTTACCATAAATTTGCTTGCAGGTTTATACTTGCAAATAATCCACACCAAGAGTGACCTGAATTCACATAAGCAATACTAACGACCTATTCTGGCTGAGAAAAGAAGGTGAACCAATTGGTAAGTGGGGACAGAAACTGCTGTGGCTGTGTGCTGCATCTTGGCTGGTACAGACAGGTGGCATTTGTTGGTTTGCAGTCAGACTATTGAGTTGTGTAACAGGAAACACAGCTACAGCAGCCATATAGTGAAGTAGCAATTGTGCAGTGCTGCCCTGTGTATGTAAAAACAACAGGATATAAAAATGTCAGTGATACCACAGTAGAATAAACCCAGTAATTATCTAGTTCAAAGCATGGGTTTTTTCACATATAAGTTGCATTGGTTCTAGAGAAAAGTTACACAAATCTGAAGGCTTTAAGCAAAGACTGTACAGTAGTTTTGGAGGTTTTTTAATGTTCAAGTGAAATTTCCTACACTTCATTTTGTGCCTGTTGTCTCTTGTTCTGTCTCTGGACATCCCTGAGAGGAGTTTGGATTCATCTTGAGCTCTGGCCTCTAATTCATTCCTACTGAATCCAATGAAAAGAGAGAACAACAGTGATACCTCTGTATTTCCCAGTACCATCGTGAAAGTTTTTAATATTTGAAGAGCACCTTGATTCTACAATTATGAGGGCAGAGAAAAGCTCATAAAGATACCATTAACCTTGTGGTCACAAAAGGTCCTGAACAGACTGTATTAAATTAAAAAAACACATGAGCAACACAGAGAAAAAAAGGTTCATTGGAGAAGCATAATCCTGTTGCTTACTGCATTAGAGAAGCATCTTCATGAAAAAAAAAAGAAAGAAAAAAGGGCATCTGACCATAAATAACAAGTTTGTCATGGACAATTTTAATCCAGTCATTTCCTAGATTTTGAGTGCTTGACTTTGCAATTTTAATATTGTTCAGATACACATCAGTCATAACCAGCAATAGAGAGGCCAGCTTTTCCTACTGCATGTGAATATTTACTCTTGTTAAGAGCAAGAATTAATCCACTGGGTGCCTCAGAGGTCTGGGATCGAAGAGGATTTTTGGGGGCACTTCACTTCATGATTCCTTGTGATTCTTTTACTTCACTGCAGAACAGGGATAGACTAGATGTCAGTACAGCCCAGCAATATTGCCCTCAGAAGACTTTCCTGGTATACTTACAGGCCTCACTGGATATTCAGAATATCCAACAGTCCTCATGTTGTCATACTACCCAGGGATCATTATGTGACAGCTCCAGCATAAGGGCTTTCACTTTGGCAGAGGGACTGCTTTATTCTAGGCTTTCTGATCTCTCAAAGAGATGAGGTTATAGGATGCTTCTATTGAGCACATAGTACACAAGTCCACCAAAAATGCTTCTGTTAATGTTTGCTGGCAGATAAATCAGGAAAATAGGCAAATCGTACAGTTCTAATTTTGAAGGCATTTTTAGTTTTGCCTTCAATAAGCCAAGAAATTCATCATCTTATCTTGTAAAACATTTAAATATTTGAAACTAACATAGTTCTGGGAAAGAAGACCATGAGGATAGCATATCCAATTATAGCAATATATGTATTGAAGTAAAAATATTTAAACAGATGTTATAAAAGACTTCATTTCCATTTTACAGCATAAGCACATCTGCTGTACTTTAAATACTTCTTATCCATGCCAAGGAAATACTATGAAGAGAAAATGCATTTTTATGTGCTTTTCCTTGGAGTTTACCCTACATGAATATGGAAAAAGTCTTTTCAGTAGGAAAAAAGGCACCGATTTTGATCACTTGACATTTTGGATTTGCCCTATAGCTGCCATTTGTGAGTAGTATGGAAATCAAGTCCTGGCTCTTGTTTTCTGATCTGATCTTTTTAAAACCTTGAATATTGCTAAAATAGTATTGGGCAGGAAGGAAAGGAAGGTCAGCATTGTGCAAGACAAAACTAATATAAAAATGCTGCAGTACTACACTCCCTTCCTTCCAAAACATTTTCAGGCATTAGCTTATTGGTATTGTTCATTACGTAGAAAATACTTGATGTCACAGTATTATCACCAGTGATGAAGCGCACCTATGTTTCCTTTATGATACAGCCTTGTTTTGGGGACATGCTTGAGTTTTAGTATTAAGACCTCGAGTACATATAAATCCCAGACTTAGGCAGAAGTGAAGTGGTGGCTTTAGAATAGTAACTTTAATTACTTATAAGGTAAGGCTCTTATCTTTGCTCACTGGTGAGTCTGGAAGGCTTAATACAGTTATATTTAGCAGTGATATTTAGTGAGAAGCATCCACCACCACTGACTGTACTTTATAATGCAGAGGTCTCAGTATTACAGACCACTCCAACAGGCAGCCAGCCTTCCTTCCTTGTTACCGAACCTATTGCATATTCCCAGATGACACAGGTACCCAGTCACTTATTTTGACCATGTAAGTTCATCCACAAGATATTATTTAAAGCTAACAGGTAAATGGGGCACGGGAAGGAGAAAAGCTTGAAAGCTTCTCTTTTATACAAATTCTTCTGGGTTAACAAGTGTGCGGCAGCACTCTGATAGGGAATCCACACCAAGCTAGTGGCTCTGCTTCCATATGGTGCCAAAAGCCCAAGAAAAAGCTCTCAGGGGCACAGAGGTTTTGCCATTAACTCAAGTGAGATTGTAGTAGGAGTGGAATATAAAAGTTACGCCCATGGAAGTTATGCAGAAGTGGTCCTGTAGATCCTGTAAACGCTAAATTTAGGACACAGAGACAACATTACTTACCACTGTCCTGCATGGGTTTTTGGAGAAAATGTAGTCAGAACTTAAATCCATCACTAAGGCTAAGTGAGGGTACAAGAAATACAAACACATTTGCTTCTTAGGTACAAGAATTGCCAGCATTTTGATACTCTTAACAAGCACTCCAAAAGTATTAATGCCCTTCGTATAAATCATACTGTTGCGTGATGCTTTTGCAACTGCTAGAACATGAAATCAGGTTAACTAATATGATGCTCTAATGTACTCTACTTTTTTGATTATTTCAAAAGCACCATTTATGAAAATTGTGCTCATTTTCTGGCATAAGAATATTTTATGTCATAGCAGACATCTCAAATACAAGACACCAGAGGGATTTAAAAGTAATAGTTTTGTGCTTCAGTTGTCTGCATTTGTACTGCAAGAAGCTTAGGAGATTTGTATCTTGTCTGATAATACTTTCCTTCTGCTTACTTTAAATTGTTACTGTGCCTTAATTTAGACTGTTGCCTTTTGGTCATGGTATTTTTATTTTTCTAATTTTAGTTTTAACCAAAACCACTGATCTCCTCATGGTGCAGAAAGTAGGATTTGTATGCAATCTTAACAACAGCTTTTTAGATTTCTCATAAATTAGATAAAAAAATACTGTATGTGAATTAATTCTGAAGTGTAATCAAGTGACCTTATCAGCACTGTGACCCTATGTAAAAAGATCATTATTATTATTATTCCAAATGTTTTTTGTTTTGCTGTTTAATATTCCACTGCAAGAAACAGAACTGTTCTCCCTATTTCTATCACTGCAAAGTAAATACCTGCAATCTTCTCCAACATTGCCATAAACATAATTTGCAAAATGAATTGCATTAATCAGTGTGCATTATCCATGATTTAATTCTTCTCTCAATGAAAATTATTAAATTTAACTTTACAGACAGTAGACAGAGGAATAAATACTTTAAAAGTAACTCTACAGCTATGTGTTAAACCAGAAATTAAAGACCATCTGACTGAGAAACACTTTGAAAAGCTTATGTGGAAAATTCCATATAACTGCCCAATCATAATGAATTGTTGGTAGTATTTCCTATACAGCACACTGACTCTTTAGTGGTTTCCTTCCTGTAACTAGGTATTCAGGATGTTAAAGAAGCACTATATTGATATTTAAGGGGAAGAAGTGTCAGTGCGATTTCATACTCTAGTGTGGATATAAATATTTGGCTTCAGGAGTACTGCCACTGACTTAGAATGACTCAGTTTGTTTAAGGAGGAATCAGTGGTATTTATCATTGATGTTTTTTAATATTTCTATCATAATGATACCCTGCAACAAATCCCAGCAGAAGAATCATACCAAATTTTGCCATGACTCTTATCAGGCACTGATTAATAAGCTAAATATGCTGTAATTGATAGTACCTGTTCATTCTTCTCTATTTTTCTGAGATTCTGTAATTGCAGCTTCTGAGTGTTCCTAGGTAAAGTCATGTGTTAAAACAAAAACAACCCAGAAAAATATTGAATGCATCATGACTTACAATATCACACTTTTACCATATAAAACTTCATGAAGATGATTCATGTTCTTAGAAAGTTGGAGAATGCTTTTATAAATCATTTGTCTCTGCTACAAGTTCATCAACTGTGTATTTTTAAGTAGTTCTCACTGTTTCCATTTGCAGATAAAAAATGTGATCATATGATCCTTTCAAGTTAAGCTACCACTAATTTTAAACACTAGTAGTCTTTCTTTATTTTTTGAATTAGGATCTCACAGGATTTCACTGTATTGAATGCAACTCCTTGAGTTGTGAAATGCTTCCCAAGAACTTTTCAAATTCCAAAGATATTTTAGTCCTAACTACATGCATGTGTGGTATGTCATGTCATGATAATACATTTTGCCTCTATGTTGTAAATGGACTCCTTTGCTCCATTTACATTTTGTGTTTCTGCAGCTATCTGAAGTTACTTCATTTGACAATGCATCCAAGTATTTTGTTAGTTTTTGCTCCTGACTGCATTTTAATCCAACATGTCATTTGAGCTTCAAATCTGAGGGTTGTCTTGATCTCTTAACTCTTACCAAAAAAGCTTAGGATATTTGTTGATAATTTTAATGAAAATTTTTCAGCTTAAAAAGAACAAGACTGAAGCCATTGCTATTCCTTACCCTACCTCCAAACATGTCCAGTAAGAAATGGAGGCATTCTTACTATTTGAAGTTCCAGAGCAGATGGAATTTGGCTATTCTGAGTCAGGGTCACAAGGTTGCATATTTCCCTCCGTTCAAGCCTTGTTACACTGTGTGAGCATTAGTCATATACACACTTCCTCATGATGCCCTTATCAGTGTGGTTGGAAGGAAAAGTAGCTTTTTTGGTAAACTGGAGAGGGTAAGCAGAGATTTGAAATTGGCATAAAGTCTACATCAGTCTCCTGGGGCCATTAATGCAGCCTGGCTTCTGCCAACTAGTCTAGCAAATTGTTCATGTTTGCTCTTGAACTTTGTTCCGCATATGGCACAGCAAACTATTAACAGCTGAAGAAATGGACCAACCAGTGAACACTTTTTGTAATTAGCTAAGCGTGACTGTGCTGTTCAGTGTTGACTTTGCAACTTGGCAATGCTATGCATTGCTCACGTTTGAGGAGATGTATCATTCATTTAACAATGTATTAGTTTCTAAGATTATAAGCAAATGCATGGTTTTAGCTGTTAGGAGCAGAAGGTAAAATATTTTCAGTGAACTCCACTGCCAACTAAACAGAAACTGTAACTAAGCAACACAGAAACACCACTTCATGACTCGGAAACAGAATTTACCTAATGTCTTTCTCCCCCTCAACCCTCAAATAAAATGTCTATATTTACTTGGAAGCTTTATTTTACTAATTTGCTGTCTTGGTTGTAAGACAATTATACAATTTAAATTTGAAAACAAGAGACCAGAAAATATAGAAAAAAGGAACAACAGCTCTCTTATTAAATATATATATATTATAAATATATCTTTATATCTATATATACATGATAAAACACAGAACACGAAACAGTAACTCAAGAACAACTGAAAATTTGTAGTGAAACAACAAGAAACAAGCTCTCCCACTCGGGTCAATTTTAACTCTTTGTCCAGCAGAAAAAAACACCAGCACACCTCTGAGAGACAAAGAAGGGCTGAGAGGCCAGTAAGGGAGTTCCTCAGTCATGAAACAGTGGTGGCCATGGAACTAGCAGGGTGCAGTCTGGCAGTGCCATGGGGAGATGCGTTCTCACCAACTCCCCAGGTGGAAAGAGGGAAGAAAACCTTTGTGGACAGTGTCTCCCTCTGAGGGGGCTGAGCTGGGCTCTGGCAGGTGGCAGCAGGGCTATTGGAGAGGTGAAGCCACACTGCTCCCCAAGTCCTGTGCCAAGAGAGCGAGAGAGAGAGAGAGAGAGATAAAGAGAGAATGCTGGTCCAGAAACCCATCATCAGCTGCACACCATTGGAAACACCCCCAGGGCCAGCTGTGGCTGTGCCACCACCATAATCCACTGCCTACCCTGGCCACGGCAACCCTGCTCCCACAGGGCCGGTCACCACAGTGCCAGAGGTGCCATTCCGGGCAGCCCTGGCCCCAGTCTCAGCCCCAGCCTGTGCCACACAGAAGCAGCCCCCTGCCAGGCATCCTGTGCCATCCAAAATTCACCACAGTGGGGATGGGAGGGGAAAAATCAATTGAAATACAGGATTAAAACAATAACATCTGCAACATGTTATATATCAAAATTTAAAATGCCAATATGAAACTGAATCAACCTCACCAGAAAAATTAGTGGAATATTTGATAATGTCATTTTCAAAAACTCCAAATAGATCTATTTGATTACACAGATAATAAAATACTGAATTAATTGTAGAAATGCTTTTCAACTACATTTTTTCTTTATAAAACTGAAAGTGGATACTTATTTCGAGATTTGGAAGTACACCTTCACTACTACTATCCCAGTACTACAGACTTATATATCTCTGCTTAATGCAGCAAACCATCACTTGAGCTTCTTCCCAATGATATAGCAACATTGGCACTGTGAAGTTCTGTGGACATCTGCTGTGACTTTAAAGCAATATGTTATGCAAAATGTTTGTCCTGCTGTTTCTCCATCCCTGCTAATACTGTTCCTTCTCCCCTTTCCCTGCATCTCAGTGCATGAAGGAAGGTAGTAGAGCTAATGTTCCACTCTGTCCTGAGCTAGGAATTCTTATAGAGTTCAATGTTATACAGGAAGCAACTTTTCTTAAAGGCAGGATAGTATATGTGTCTTGGTTTATACTGCTGAGCTGTATAGGTATTTATTGAGAAGTCAAAAATTTTCTTCACCTCTCAAGTATAAAGAGATCTGAACAGTCAATAATACGCATTCCATGAGAATGCCATGCTAATGACCCTATGAGTAATTTTCCATTCAATTATACGTTTCTACAGTCTTCACCAGTATTTCAGCTTCTTTATCTAGACAAGTAAGCAGTCACCAGTCGCTCTAAAAGAGTATCGTAAGTTCACAACTCCACTGGAAAAAATGGAGGCAGCATCTGAATTTGCTTCTGAGTACAGAATTTTAAGCAGAAATTAAGTTACCAACTATGTGAGTTGCTGTCGTGCAAGATGTGCAATGTCCAGGTTAGGAAACTTCATAGTGCAAATATTATGGGAATTCTTGAGGTGTTTTGCAATAGCACTTTTAATCTAAAATACCAAGATTTCTTTAAAACCGCAAAAGAAAGTTTTTTTGCTTTTCATAGATGTCACATCAAATTAGGTCTACTGTGGAAAAAGGCATATATTCACATATAAAAATATGCAATATATAGTTACAGTTTAATTGTTGAGGGGCTTTGGTAGACATTTTTCATCTTTTTTAAATGGAAATAGATGAGATTTTCAATTAAAAAATAAACAGATCTGCAGACATGGCATATTAGACCATCTTATTAAGATACGCTAAGCACGCTGAAAGGAGAGACAGTGTTTCTGCTTTCATCACCTTAATATGTATGAAGAATACTGTATCTCTTTTCCCAGATTGTCAAGCTACAGAATGAAAGGTACATTCAAAAAATGCTCAAGTAAATCCTTTGTTTGCAGTTATAATTTCTTCTTGGACAAGTTACGGCGTTTGAATTTTTCTAACACTTTTTATCAGAGTTTCAGATTTTAAAAAACCCCAAACAACTAATTTTGAAAACATAAATTAAAAGTATCTATTTTAGCCATATAAAGAATTTGGTTTATGTTTTCATATTTTGACACAGACATTGAAAATGCACCATCTTGAGTTTCACTAAAAAGGAATAAAATTTTATTTTTAAAAAAATCCCACTTGGTTGGTAGTAACTGTTTAAACAGTTCTTTAAGAGTCTGAAAAACAGAATGAGACACCTGAGCTATCTGAGGTCCTGTGAGCAATCTCACATCATTAGTGCTGACCTACATGTATTTTGATTAGTGTACTTAGAGCCCCAGTACTATCCAGTTATTCCACTCTTGTTTGGAGAATGCATGTTCCTCAGGCATAGTAATTAAACGTGCACAGGTCCTGCCCTCGTTTTGTATTAATCCCATTTGTGCGGGCTACATGCATCACATCACTTTAAGATTTCCCACTTACATTGGTTTTTTTTTTATTTGGGAGAGGACACCTCCTTTCTATGCTTTTTTTTATCCTTGTCATTGAACCTCTGTAAGAAAGATACCTAATATGATGGTTTCTAAAGAATTAAGATTTACCTTTATGAGCTAATACCCCCTAAATGTTATAATTACAGGCAAAAATAGTTTCAACAAAAGCAAACTAAATAGGCTGCTTCTTGGCTGAGCTTGGTAAGAGACTTGCCAACAAAACAAGTTCTCAGAATTGTAAAGAGCACAAATGAGAAATAAAAGCATTATAAGCCTAATGTTCTCCTCAGGCTGTCATCTTCCTCCTTTTCTTGCAGTCCAGCAGCTTTTTGGAGGCTGTTTTCGAGCCAGTAAAAGTTCTCTTTCTCCTTCCTCAACCAAGAGCCACATTTAGGTTAGAAATTATCTCATGAGCCAAAATATTTTTTGTGCCTGCAACCTGTACTTGTGTCATTCAACAGACCTGAAAAAAGTAGATAGTGCTTCTGCAAGGCCTGAAAGCAGCAGAAACATGAGACCCGTCAGATTTCCTGATACAGCTCAGAAAGCAGATCCTTGATAACCTGAGCAAGGGAGATGTAGGAAAATATTTCTCAGAATTTTTTGTCTATCAGACCAAATAATAATGAGTTTGAGGAGTTCCTACTTCTTTACAGAATCTAACTTTTAAAGCCAAATGCCTTCTAGGTGTTAAGCCCTGCCCAAATATTTGTTTTCATTCTGGAGCTCATACTTACATGGGATCAGAAACTATATTTACAGTTTTAATATACCTAGCAAGGATAGACTGCAAAATTTCACATGATGTGAATTCCCATCATCCAGATTTGAGACTTGTTTGGACCACATAGTGCTACTTTTTGACTCTCATGCTAAGGGATTTCTGTTCATGGAAGGTGGAGCTCTGGAGAGAAACACTGCTCAGGCCTTGGTGCACTGGGTTGCATGAGGATGCAATTACAATGCACACCCTCAGGTCACATCCAGTACTCCAGTAATGACAACTGTTCTTTTACCATACAAATCTTAGAGTCCAAATCTGAATGGACAAAATCAGCTCTTCATAGGACTTAGGTTATGATCTTGAAGGATCCTTTAAAATAAACACCAAATAGTGTATGATTTTTGGTCTCAGAGAAAATGACAAAATAAAAATGCCTTAATAGACTACATGCATATTTAAACACATTTATACTTCCTTGCAAGTATATGATGGGATTCCTCTCTGAATTGCATCACCAGAACAAAGCCCACTACATTTATAACAGCTACGCAAAAGCTGCAGAGAACTCACTTGATCCCAGTCTAGTCAGAAAGAATATATTTCTCTCATGTGTCATGAGTTTCCTTCATTCAGAGTATTTCACATGTCCCTGGCCCTACAGACTGTTCCCCTGTTATCTTTGATTCAAAATACTTTTGTTACGGGCTTGCAGTTTGGACTTATCACTACGGCCATTTTCTCTCAGGCTGTCAGGGCACCGATGTTCCTCTAAGCATGGATGAACTCTTACATCATCCGGGACTCCATGACCTTGCAATAGTGGGTAAGTGTCTGAAGCTGCCCCTGCCCATCCATTTTATCTTCTGACACAACTCTGAAATCCTGTGCATTAGAATATTTTGCTTATCAGAACAATATTTGGCTCTCTGTGCACTTACATTTATGAAAGATGCTGTTAAACAGTTTAAGGGATTTTCTCATGCATTACTGTTCTTTGAAATACTCTTAGGGAAGGATATTGGTTGTGTGTCTCATAAGGCTTTGGAAATATTTTGTTTTTCATCTCAATCCACTGGCCAAAAAGAGATGAGTCACTTTCTTTTAAGTATCCTGTGTCCTATTGCTTTGTTTATGTTTGCATCTACTTCTTCCTGAACAGAAAAAAAAGATTACTCACACAGACATGCTAGTACACAGATGATACAATAAGAAATTGAAACAGTATTCTCAGTTTGCTCTGTTTTACTATCTAAAGTGTTCTAAGACTGACTAGTTCTTGGAAAGACTCTTCCCTTGCTCAGAAAGTGGTCTGTCTGGGGAAGGGAGAAGAGGTTTCTGAGAAGCACAGGGTTCCCTAAATTGTGCTGAAAGCGCAATTTAAAAGGCTGGTTTGAACATTCTAAAGAGTAAATTCAGTTTGGGAACACAAAGAAAGTTTGGTAATTGACATTACATAAAAAGCTAATAAAAGACAGTATTCATAGAAGGACTAAGTTTTGTGTCCTTTTTTTATGTATTATGTATTTATGTATTATGCATTTAGGTTAAGAGAATAATATTATTTGGAATGTGTTTCTGTATTGTTTTCCAAAAGAAAATTAGAAATGCAACAGGACCTCTTAATTCCTTTTGGGCAGAGCATCAAGAGGAAAAGCAAAAGGTTCCTGGAGCTCAATGCCAACACTAAGCTTTCATAAGAATAAATCAAAATTATGACAGGTACTCCATAATAAGCACCTTTTCATGCTTATGTTCATTAAATAAGAATATGAAACAGACACTGTGGAAACACAATCCTTTTCCACAGTTGATCATTGCTGCAAGTAGTATAGTACATGACAGAATTTAATTGATTTGGGTTTTGAAATGACAGTCAGTGACTCTAATTACACAGATGGATGTTTTGTATATAAAATTGCTGCTTCTTATAACACTTCTAAAATCTATGCTGAAGCTTTTAGTCAATGCTATTCATGCTCCAAAGCACACTATTCTCTCCCACACTCTCTCAGGATTGCCTTGCTACCATTCTCTTAAAGTGCTCTCCTCCTACATAGTATCTGGTCAGTGATAGCAGCAGCTGCAGGAACAGTGCGTTCAGCATGCCAGACTGAAATTCATGTTCCAGGAATGTCTCCTGGGGGGTTGAGCAATTCAGTCAGATTCGTAGTTAAAAGCCTTTCACTGTAACACAATTACCCTAACAGTAGAGAAGAGGAATGGTTGGCATTTGTTTGCTACAATGTGCCTTGCAATGTGCCCACTGTTATGAAATCCCTCCTTGGGTGAAATTTCCACTGACAATGGGATTTACCTCTGCTAGAATGACAGGCTACTGTGTTGGGAGCATAATGGGAAAAAATAGAGTGATCAACAACATTTTATATGGGTTTCAACATCCATTTTCTCAAATATATTACGGGATTTTTTTCTGTCTGGAAAGTAGTAACTACAGCTGTCCAACAGGAGACTAGCAGTTCCAGAAAGTTGTGGTTTAGTGGCTGTTTACAAAAGCTTCTCTTTTTTTTTTTTTTCCCTGTTTCTGGCTGATTCTCACTATCATACAAAACACAGAAGATCCTTGCAAAGAATTTATCATGTGCCTTAGACAGGTGGGGCAATCTTACTGACCAAGCTACAGATTTGACTGGCATGTAGCCATCCAATTTGCAAATTCCGTCACATATTCTGCAATTCTGGCTTAGTCTGAGTCATGGCCTGGAACAAGAGAGGAAACCAGCACTGTCTGGCCAAACTGTCTCATCTTGCAATAGTAATACTGTGTGTTCCTCTGCCTTGTGATTCCCACAATTAAGTCCTAGTTTTCCAGCCCACTGGGGAATAAAAGCAGGGGTATCCAAACTTGGTTCTCTTTGAACCACCTTTCTGCTTTCTAGTAAGTGAAGTCAAAGGCTTGTACCTAGCAAGTGGGGCAAAGAATTGAAGCACATATATGCTGGTGAGAGTTGTGTGATACAGGGTAAGAAGAAAAGAGTGAGATGACTGTGTTGCTTTATGATTATTTATGATAGAGCCAAAGATTGTAAGAGTAATTAAAATTTAAGAGGGGGCTTAGGGAGGAGATAGGGCCAGATCTTAGATGGAGATAGTTAAGGCACTTGTTCACCACTTACCTGAGATATAAGCAGGGGAAAGACAGAAGAGAAAGGAAAATAGAATATGTAAGTGGTGGTGCAAGTAAAAAACTGGAGGGAAGGAACTGTGAGAGGTAATACAGGTAATAGGATAAAGCTGTCTGGAGATTGATTCTCAAGAGGCCCAGAGACATAGAGAAGAGATCTTGACCAATCAAATCTGCACAACTTCTTTTGGTTTTACAGGGATTTGGTTGTAGTCTTTGGCCTGACATGACCTCCCCCCCTTGTGTAAAATACTCATTAAGTATGAGTATAACTGAGCTCATTAACTCAGCTGAAGCACAGTATACTCCATTACCTGAAGAAGCAATGACATGGAAGCATAATCTTCCTTCTTTCCACACTTACTTCTTTTGGAGTCCAGAACTCGTATGCTTTCAAAAGTATATCCTGTAAGCATTATACAGAGAAGGTGGTCAGTGCACAGAAAAGAGGCAATTCATAGACTTGTCAGACAAATCCGTAACATGGACATAGGACAGAAAGAGTGTGACATGATAGCAAGGTTGCTGGGCTGGATAGAGGGAGAAAACAGAACATCTAAAATAGAAGGAAAAGAGACTCAATTTTCACAATATTAAATCTGAGCTGACGGTCCAGGTAATAGTCATAAAAACTGTGCTCTTTTCTTCCAAGGTGATACAGAATAGTATTTGCTTGGGTTAAGTTCAATTAGACTATTGAAATGAATGTCTAATAACTAAATAAAGGAGGCTTCAATTCACAGTGCAAACACATGTAATCATTCCAAAGGTACATGTGAGACTGCAATGAAATACACTGAGAGGAGGTGATTTTGGGAAATATCTATCTACCTTTATATAAGGGAGAAACAAGAGAAACACATGAAGAAATAGTAAGAAAATGTGATATATAGCCTGAAATAGCCCCAGGAAAATGGTTGTTATAAAAATTTCCAAACATTTTGTGCTGAAAACTGGTGATGGTACAGACAAAAGAATTTGCTTGTTGTTGTTTAGATCCTCTTATAAGCCCCAAATGAGATCTTCAAACATTCTTTAATGCAGCTCTGTGCAGAGAGCTTTTACTATATACTTCTTTTCCAACAGAAATAGTTTGCAGAATCTTAAACTATGGGCAACTACTTAGGCCAAGAAGAGATAACAATAATGAATACCTTTTTTATCCTTCAAAATGAGTCATGTTGTTCAAAAGGTAAGAGGAATTTATTCACAATGGACAGGCAGTGATGATTCAGCAATTACATTTTTAACAGATTGTCAAACCAACTTCACTGAACGATAAGAATGCATCTGTACTGATCTCATGGAAATATACAAAGGGAGTTGTTTTTACATGACTAGAAGTGAACACATTACTCAGAACCAGAAGTATAAAAGAGAGACTGGTGGGCAGCCAAGTCTCCCAGCAGAAAAGCCAAATGGATTTCTAAGCCTTGAAGCTGTCTTTGAATCCCATCCTTGAAGAACATTTTTGTAAGCAGTTATCCAGATTTCTTTTAAAGTAATGCAGTTCCATCATATAGATCCAGATCACTACTACTAAATGCCAAAACCATAGAAATGGCTCTGTGCTTCCAGAAATACTTGGAAATGAATCAAATGTTTGACGTTACAAAGTACCATATGACTGGTTCATCACAAGTGAGGTTTGATCTACCAGAAAGCTTGCATATGAAGATTATTAGGAAGTCCTTGAAGAGAAGTAACATCTTTTTCTGTAGCACCTAGAGAAGGCTAGCCTTTATACATATATATATGTGTGTGTGTGTATATATACATGTATACACAGACAGATTGTATCTATACTTGTAATAACCGTATTATAATATAAGTAAATCCATGCTACAACAATCTTCTCCCAACAAGTATGGTCTCTTTCTGAGTCCAATTGATTTTATAAGGCCCAAACAGATATTAAAAGCTACGTATGTAGGAGAGAAATTTAGGAGTCTCTCTGTGGATACAGAGAAATTTTTCCATCAACTTGAGGAAGAGCTATGTAAGACTCAACTGCCTGTGATGCAGCTCTCTTTGAACCAAGTTTTGAGCTACCACCAGCACACTTTATTCAGATGAAAATGATACATTTAAATCTATTGACAAGATTTACAGAATTTAACAGTTTTGTACAACCATCACTTTATAATTTGAAAATCATTAACAGTTTGATTTTTTTTTTACACAGAGGAATACTTTTTCTTCTGAACTGAAGGTCAAGGAAAACTTTAAGGGGCATATATATAAAAACATTCTAAAAAACAGTTCCAACATGGATAATAATAATATACTACTACTACTACTAATATACTAATGACACTTGGACAAAATTTCTGGGAGCCATCCAACTGAAGAGTCAGAGTTCATAGATTTTAAAATTCAAATTTATTTCTGACTGAACAAAATATGTAGTGTTGACTTCCTGCTTAAAGTAAAAGACACTGATCAGATTCCACCAAAACAAATGGAAAATGGGGGCCAAGCAGGGTAGCATAAGATAGACCAGCCAAGCTCTAGCACTTCTGTAGTTACTCTGCTTTTCTTATCCTATGGTATTGAATACAACAAAATGTGGTTTTGTGTGCAAAAGCCTATATGAAAGTATATAAATATATGCCTGCACATAATTATTCTTTATGCTAAATAACTATAAGGCATTTTATTCTATACTTTAGCATGCAGGCTCTGGCTGCTATATCAGAACGTTTTGTGTTTGCATGGCTTGGAAAATGACAAAAAAAGGCAGCTGGAATCTTTGGCAGGTTGTGCAGAGCTGTTCACAGTCAGCATGTAAAGGGTTAAAATTAGAGTCAGAATTTGTTTTTGACATATTTTAAAAATAACTGACATTTGTCCTGGGAATGTACAACATCTAGCTAGCCTTAGAAAAAACATATTTCTACATCTGAGCACAGTGTAGCAAAACAAAAAAGGAAAGCATTCAACAAGCCAAAAAAGCAAAACAGCAACATGATCTTAAAATGCATAAATAGGAGAATAACATGCAGGGCACGAGAAATAATCCCCCTGCTCTGCTATGCATCGCTTAGGCCACAGCTAAAGCACTGTGTCCAATTTTGGACACTGTATTTCAGAACATTTTCCGTGTGAGAGGACTAGAGGCAACATGGTAACAGTCTTAAAGGATATAAAAGGACATTGTAAAGAAGATAACAATATTATGTGTTTTCCCTGTCTATTTTGCACAAGGCAAGAAGTAATAAACTGGAAGAAAATTTGGGACTTGGGGGAGAAATCTAACTGTGAATGTACTGGAAGACTGGAATAGCTTGCCTGAAGAGATCGCATGTTGTTTGATAGCAATTTTTTTTTAGGAAGAAATAAGGTAGTAAAGAATGAATGAATAAATAAATAATCATGAATAAAGAAATCAAGAATGATAGAACTGTCACTGATCCCATTATATGGCAGAAGGATGAGCTAGGTGACTTCTGGAAGTTCCTGGTCTATGATTTGTTGGGAGAAGCGATTGCATGCTAAGACATAAGCCTCCCACATAAGTTGTGAAACATCCTGAGTGTGCAGTGTCTGAATGGACATGTTCTGGTTTGATTTATAACAGTTTCCTTTTAGTGCAGGTTTTTATACAGTTTAGGCTTCAGCCTCTGATAATTGCTTTTGATTTAATTACTCAAATACAAGGTTTTCAAATGGGTCTTTTGGATTTGCCTTGTAGAGGTGATAGGTCACACTGCTAAAATTTCTATCTCTCAGATTGTAGTAGTTATATAGTATTATAACAAGCAAGTACAAACTTTTATCATTAAATAAATAATGGTGATTTAAACTTGGATCAGCAATTAAATTTAAAGTTTATTCTCTTATATGTATTATTTCCTACTGATTTCCTAGTAATTTACTTATTTACAATACGTGTACAAACTGAGGGCCAGTAGGAGCTTCATGCTATCAGCATGGCCCATAGCTAAGTCCCTTTTCTTTCCCTATTCTTTGTCTTTTATTCATTTATTAGGCTTTTCCCTCACCCCCAATAAGCTTGATTGATGAAGAGAACAACATTTAAAAAAATTCAAGAACAGTACTCCGTCTCTCCCGAAACACAATTTTAAATCAAACAGTGATAATATAAAACTGTTGGAATGAGAACATAACAACAATAAAACTGACTTTTTCTTGACTTCAGGTTTGCTTTTAAAGTTATGGAACATTTCCAGTTGTGTGGGTGTATAAAACAAAGCAGAAACTCTAAATACTAACTACACCAGCTTTAACTTCTCTTCCCACTCTTTAAACACACACAAGCAGATAGAATATCGAATTATTAATACTTTTCAGATCTTCATTAACACGTGTAGTAATGCTGAGGCTAAAAAAATGTGCTTAAAATGCTTTGTAAGTTAAATTCCAAAGCATTAAGTGCTTTTCTCTACACATACTGTGATATTCATGTATCTGTACATATATCACGATACTCTTTATAATGAATAGCTCCTCTGATAATCAGTGATCTCCAAACACAGCAAGAAGAATCCTTGTCTAAATACACCAGGAGAAATGACTACTTTAACATGTCCTTTTATTACAGTTATGCTAAAGAAGGTATTTTTCCAAAGGAAAGGCAATTTTGACAATTTCTAATCACATTTTAAAATGCTTTACGTATTTTGAGTAATTCAGCTTGGATGACACATAAAAGCTACAGGAAACAGAAAAAGAAAGAAAGAAGGGGAGAGAATTCCTGTCTGAGCATGACAGCAGTACAATACCCCACATAAGTAAGACTGAACTGTTTTGAAAGCCAGGTGTTTTCTGTTGTTTTTTACAAGAAGCAGCAGTAAAAAGACTAGTTCCTAATTTCCCCATTAAAACCAGGAACTCACAGTAAGAATTAACACACCAGTAAATAAAAACAGTACTATTACCTTCCCGCTATGATTATATTAATTTTGATATGCATATGTGATGGAAAACATTTAGCTCAATAGTCACCAATGACAACAGGATTTCTATCCCTCCAGAATTTTGGGAATCTGAAAATTCAAGATGAGCTTACACAGTCATGTTAACTTTGGTCCAGGAAGTAGAATAGGAAAGAATACTGCATCATAGCCAAAAAAAAAAAA
>VXBA01000395.1:177797-221771 GCA_013399895.1 Serilophus lunatus
AGAGCTTGGAGGGCCCAAAGTCCTTCCAGGAGAGAGGGAAAAGAAGGTGACACCTTTTCCTACCCTTCCTCCCTGTTTTTTTCAGCTAGTCATCTGGCTGAAAGGAACAGTTCCCTTTCTTTTTTTGCTTTTTTTTTCCCTTTTTGTGTGTTTTTTTTCCCTTGCATGTTGGGTGTCCCTCGATGTAATTCTGGGGTCTCCTGTGGGTTATTCCTACCTCCCTAATTTAATTCCTCTGTAAAAAACTGTTTACCTGCTGAAAATTCTATTCAGTTTTCCATCACTTTTATTGAACCTGCCCCCTGAACACTAAAAGGTGAATTAAACCACCACACTTGTCCAAAATATTTTTTACTTTTCTACGTAGTCTAAAAAAATTAATTATTCTGTTATTTAGCCCTCCTAATCTATTGGTTTTGCAGATGTCTTGTGCTAGTTAATGATTCAATTTATTTACGTGTTGCATCTAAAATACAATTCATCAAGTTCAAAGTTAGGTTCTAAATCTGTGGGAATTCTGTTTCATCTCTGCTCTAATCTTGAATTGGGAAAAGTAGCAATTAAAAGTAGCAAATCTATCTTTCTATTTTTTGTACCGCTACATTACCTGTTTGCTGATCTTCATAAAGCTTTGCCATCACAGATTTTTGCCTTCTCTCATTTGGAAATCTAAACGTTTTACTTCACATTTGATCTCTTTTCTTATTTTACTTAGCTTTTTGATAATAGATGTTCAAAATTTAAATGTAGTACTTCAGAGGGAAGTAAAATTTGAGGTCTTTGTCCATACACAAGCAGCTTATTGGAACAGATTTGCCAAGCAAGCCCATTTAGCTGCACAGCACATAAGCAGTTCTTGGGGTACATTCACCATCTCACAAAAATGTACTGTCATGGGGTCCCTTTTACCTCTTAGTCCAGAGTGTGGACATGAGGAGCCAATGCTTTCAGGCAGCACTGATGTGGTGCTGAAGGGTGAGTCATATTTGCTTGGAGGATGCTGAATCATCTGCCTGGGTAAAGTGCAATGTATTGTTGAACCTTTGCTGGCTTCTGTTTAGCCAAAATCTGAATTGCTGTTCCTGTACAAGGGCTGGTCACTGTACGATCACCATCTTTTAGGCTAGCTAGAAAGGGCTACTGTGGTCAGCTGTAGCCAAGAACTAGCAACCATTTAAACTAAAAACTGGATACTGCAGTCAGCCATGTCCTAGTGCTTCAACCCAGCCTGATGCTTTTATTGCATTAAACACACAAGAAAGATTAATGACAGGAAGTTTGCACACACTGCTTTTCTTTAGGGAGATGAGTTTACTTCTGGTAAGTAACTATCTGCATGAGATTGCAAAGACCGACACTATTGGATGATGACTAAATTATGACATAATGTATGATGTCACAATTTTATGATGGATAAACTAATTTTGTAGAAGTTCATATTCTATTATAGCTTTTCTTTTGGTAGAAGGGAGATCCCAGTGTTACATAGTGTGTGGCTAGGCTAGACAATTTGTTGTGCATGAAGTGCATTATTCTCAGAAGCACAGACATTTCTCTGAGCAAAAGGAATGTGCCCATAACAGTTTCTTTTCAGGTAGCTTATCTTCTGAATATTCAGTATACTCATCATCAGTCTTGTTGAGACTTGTGTAAAGTATGTGGGGACGTTCTATTTGTGTCCTCAATACTTACTATGAAGAGCATGACATCAATACTTACTATAAGGAGCAGAAGACAGATGGATGTGAAGCTGGTTGCATGCTATAGAATCCAATATGCCTTAACCATGTTGTCCCAAAGGCCTGCCTAGACCTGAACATCTCTTAGTGAAATTCATTTGAACTAACAGAGTTTTTGCTTTTAAATGGAAGTTAATAGACTAAGACACGATGTATCAGTTTCTATTGCAAGTTGAGATGGTACAGGCCCAATTCATCAGAACAGTAGACTAAACCAAGGCTATTTTCATACACTTTATGGTATAACAAGAATTTGATGGCTGCAACACTACTTGTTCAACTCCAAGTTCCAAATGAATTTTTTAATTTGGATTTCATACCACTTGATCTGGAAGAGATGTAATAACTAGAGTAAGGCTGAGAAATATTTCATATAATCGAACCTTGGTAAAAGGTACTACAGCATTTGCAGAGATGATTCAGATTGTCTTTATGTTTTTCTCCTATCAAATGAAATATTAAGATTGATACCTTCTTGGCCTGGGCTGGAGCCAATGAATGAAAACTGTTTGAGGGATTCTTTGCAGAGGGTTTAAAGGGTTTTGCTTAACATTCCAGACAACTCTTCAGCAATACACCTGCACCTCAATGAGAGACTCATAATCTCAAACTTACAAAAAAGCCCCATTTAGATGTATATATTTCTTTTTAAAATACACGAATATGATCATATCAATATAAAAATATGGTCTCAGGAGCTTTCACAATCACCTGAAAAGCCTCATACTGGGCAAATACTTGTACTAAAAAGTGAATCTCTTCAATACATTAATATACTTCAGGAAGAATGGAGTGAGAACTGGTAGCCAAGGAAAAATAATTTTATACATCTTGAGGCAGTTCAAAATAAACACATCAGGACTTATTAACACTACTGTGAGCATATATGCTAGTTATGCAGAAGTTATATCATGTTATTTCTTGATCATCATTAGTTCTTAACTGTTTTATATTTCTGAGCAGTCAGATACAGCTGAAGACACCAAAAGAAACAGAAAGTATCTCTAGTTATGTGTCTTGTATTCAAATGTAAAAACAACCTCAAACCACAACTTGCCCAAAAATTGAACACTAGGTGTATTTCCAAGAAAATTTATTTCTTGATAAAAAAAAAATTAATTTCCCAAGAAAATGCTATTGTAAGTACACATGCTTATATCTAAAGAGAATTTTAAACAGTGAAGATCTACTAAGCAGCTCATAGATTTGGAAAAAAATGTCTGCATTGTATTTAATCATTTTCTTTTGGAGAAATATTTTTCATCCTGAAAACAAGTCCATGTTAAAAAGATCAGATTATAGTAGCCATTCTGGGTTAAAACTAAAAATGGAACTACAACTGCTTCAACTGTTTTTTCTTTTATCTAGTATAATCCACCTCTAGCCAGTTAATTTAAATAACATCAATCAGCTCTTAAATAATCTTCTGATGAAAAGCTAAACCCAGACTTATTGCCAGTGATGACTGAAGATTTCCATTTGCATATAATATAATTCTTACGTATCTGTGTAAATCACTTTGTTCATTTGATAAGTGTTCAATTCATGTCAATTTTGGGGGTATAATTCTCGAGGATGGTAATGCTATTGCTGAAATATATACATACATACACTCACATTCTTAAGTTGTATGTTCTGGGTAAATTCCAGTAAGTCATGAAGTATAAATTCTATATAACCATTGATTTAGTTTATATGTAGAACAAAATCAGAGTTCACAGAATCACAGAATCACAGAATCCTTGATGTAGAAAGGAGCTGTGGAGATCATCTCATCCAAGTTCCTTCTCTAAGCACAGTCTAGATGACTCATATCAAAGTATCTCTTATTGATTCACAGTTCTACAAATTTTCACTTTTTTCACCTGTTACAACAAAGGCCTTAAATCACCTTTTCGGGCTATTTCTGTATAGTGAAGATAAGTGCCTTAGAAATCTCTTGTGAAGCAAGTAGTTGGTTTCATTGAATGAACTAATAATATCCATTATTCTGAGCTGCTCATGACATAAGATCTAAGCAGAATCAACAGTGCTATGGCATTATTTATATCCTTCAGTCTACATAATTCATAATTTCTTATTTAAACTTCAGTTTTGCTCTACAGTCTTTGTATAAGAGCCATATGCTTTCAAGACCAAGATCTATTAAAAGATTAGTTCACTGAAGATATACCTGCTAAATAGCAACACTCCTGGACTGAATATTCCATTCTGAGTAATGCAGCAATAATTGTCCTTCACAGGGGACTGTAATATAACTACATACACTCTATATCTGTGTTATTCTATATAATACTATAAGAAGGAAATTCCAGTCAATAAACTAAAGTTCCAGTTTCCCAGCCTCAGGTAATAAATAATGCTTCCTGTTTCTTGGTTGTTATTTTTGAAGTTCCTTCCTCAGAGCTGAACACAGTGATGATGTGACACTTCCTCTGCACCAGAACTGCAGTGGGGAAGGTAGTTTTCATTTGTTGAACCATGCAGACTGAATATTTTTGCCATCACATGGCAATTTTCTTTTATTGTACTGGAATCCTTAACTGAGCAAGATTAAAAGTGAACTGTCTATATAACAAAGAATACTGAAGCAGAAGGAGGAACAGCAGAAAATAGGGAGCATGGAGGAGGAGCAGAGAAATATCAAAAAGGGTTGTGGAGCACATTATAGAAGAGGGTAAGAGATCATCAAATTGTCCTCTACAAATCTACTATATTAACCAATTTCTAGGGCAGAGGGTTAAGTGGTATTTCTAGTCCTATTTTGTTACTCAGAGAAACTTCCTATATCATTAGCCTCCTTTAACAACAGTGTGAAGACGTCATTGCTAATTGTGTTTGTTTTTAGAGAAATTAAAGAACGAGACATCAATATACATGACTATTTCCTAAGCAGTACTTCTTTAAATATATGAAAAACTTCTATGGAAGCATCTAAACCACTAGATTTTGTGTCTAGCTTTCTTTGGAAACAAGGATGAACTGGCAGGGCTTTGCCAGTCTGTTAGACATATTTAAAAGAAAGTCGAGAAAAGGAAAGAGTCCAAATAGACGTCATGAAAACTAAGAAGATAAGAAAAGTTGAAGTTCTGAAAAGAACCCTTTCACCGAGCCTGTTAATAAAGACGGTCCATCTCTTCATTACCATGCTACTCATCCACCTCTGTTACACTGCACAAAAGGGAAAAAAGCAGTCTTTATAGTTGTACATGATTATATTTTCCTTTTGTATTGAGTTCAAAGTCTTTTCTAAAAAAGCAAGAGTAGATTGCTCACAATGTAATGGGCCATTCCCAGGAAATGAAAAAATGGCCTTAACGTTTTATATTAATACAATAGGTTATGTATAAAACACGTTTTAAAAAGTTAATGCATATTAGCTTGGAACAGCCATATTTTAACACTGTGCGACTGAAAGTTCCAGTAGAGCAGATGAATGAAACTACTGAAGAAAAAACCCTGCTATGACAAAGAGATAAAGGTTTAACTAAAAGGACTCAAATCTGTATTTCAGGTGCTTCTTTACCTTCCATCAGGAAACGAGTTATTAGGAGTAATGAAATCAGAGATAGAAAATACAAAAAGTTTTTAGATCCTTCTGTGCAAGGCAGCGACACTGGCCTTTACTTCTTCACTTTGTAATGATTCCTTTGAGTTGTGGTTCTGAAAAAGCTATGAAACATCTTCCTGTTATTTCTTTTTCATCTTTCCAAACACTAGCCAGGAATAACCCCATCCTATTCTTTCCTTGGGTTTTTGAAACACATATTGACTGTAATGACTATAAATTATCTGGTTAATGTGGCCGATTTATGAAAGTGTTAGAGCTCCTCTACGCTGCTACGAGGTGCCTGTGAGAAGGTGCAAGGCACAAGAAGAATATAACTTTTTCTATGCCTGCTACTGCTTTAGACCATGGCAAATACTTAACTTTTGAAAATTTTGTAAGTTAACTGGATTTTAGGACAGTCTCACCACATTGCTCTCCACCTGATGGGCTGTTGGCTCTTTCTTCTCCAGAAGAAGCAGTAGCCAGCATCACCTCTTCCGAATACTTCCCTATAGTCATCATCTTGATGATCAGTTTCTGGGTGATAATCTCCCCTAAACAGGGCTTTTAAGATTTAGATACAGACTTGTACTGAACTCCATTACGATCTGCATATGTAAAAGAAGCAACTGTATCATAGCTGTGGTCACTCTTACTGTACTATACCAACTACTCTAAAACTACCACAAACACTGAATTGGTAAAAGTTTTTAAAACACCTTATTACAAAACACAGAAAGCCAATTAATAAACCTTTCAGTGTCAGCATCTTCAAGCCTCATCTTTGGCTGCAGACCTAGGAATGTAATTGAATGTCTTAAGTGCTTGCATGACAGAAATAAACAAGTACAAGAGAATTACATATCCGTGGCATTAACCTATTTAGTATCCTAAACCACCATTGGAACGTAATCAAGGTCTTGGAATGAAATGTCTTAAGAAACACTAAAACCACCTCTTCTTACCTCAAAATCTTCTTTGACCTGAACAGAGCCACGACTTCTAGAATGTAAAAGGAAGCATTTCAGTGTCCAGAGAGGAGTTTCTGGTGGAAGATTCCAGGCTCTGGGATTTCTCATCACAAAGACTAGCAGCAGTGATAGTAGAAATTTTTTTAAGACTTTTTTGGTCAGGTCAACATCTACTACATAAAGGAAACTTCCAAAATTTAAACAGTTGCACTCTTCCAACAGTTCTTCCCATCCTACCTAAAATGCAACTCAAAAGCTACAAGCCATTTTAAAAAGTGTTGCCAGTGGTCTGTTGCCAAACATTGGCTGACCTTATCCCTTATGATAACTGTTTCTTTGCTGATGGCATCACACTAATTAGTTGGAGACATAATACTGTTTAGGTTTCCTGACATGCTTTGCATTTTTCTGGTAATTCCTGATAGAAATTGACCTCAATACAGAATGGTGAGCCAGATAAGGAAGCAAGAGCGCATATGCTTGTGATGATCCCGAGGGTATTACAAAACCATAGGCTCAAGTACAAATTTATCTACTATAGATCTAAAAATTTTGAAGGTAGAAGGCTTTCAGAGTTCCTGCTCAATATCAGTAATCCTCAGGAGACATTTTATTTGATGTTCTTCATCTCTATAATTATCATATCATTTATGCTATCGTACTTCTTTGTGGTCCCAGTTAGGATTGAGACCATCTGGCTCAGTATGCACACTATGGGAAGAAAACCCTTACCTTGCGCAGTAAAACTTTTAAAAATCAACATTACTTGAAGATGGAATTTTGATTTATTTCAGAGGTATATTACCAGGGTGTAAACATACTTCCTAAGTGAAAGTGTCAGGACACCTGACCTCTCCCCAGCTTTTCTTTATAGTTTTATGAATCCAGTTTTTGTTTGCACAAATGGTGCACATGGAGAGAATCCTTTTATTCCCATGAATGAAAGTATTTGTGTGCAAATAAGCACTTTCATATGCAAATGAATGTATTTGCACAAGAAGGACTTGCCCACCTGCCACACAGCCTTGGCTTTTCGACTTTCGGTGCCTGGGTGCTCAGAAGCAGAGTGAATAGGAAAATAAGTATGCCAGCATTATTTCAAAAGGCGAATGGTCAGTCACTGTGAACAGCGAGCAGGGTGCATAAAACAACAGCAAAAATATTAAGAAAACCGGAAACACACAGAGATTCTTACAAGTGTTCAGATAAGGCATGTATATAGACCACCACTACTCAGAGCTGAAGCAATGGCAAATTGAAAGAAAGGAAAGAAAAGGAAATACTATAAATTAAATCAATGCTTTTGATAAATTCCTTTGTTTGCTTTCTTATTTAGCAGCTATATAAATCGCATGCAAGGATAAAAATCTTTTTTGAAATACGGAGTGTTACCACACTGACATCCTCTTGATGAGACCTGAAGAGACTCTTAAAATACCAGAAAACAAGTCTTTTGCATTCACATATTTCCATTCTTTTTCCTTATACAAATGATTAGCTCATAAGAAATAGAAACGTTTTTGCTTTCTGTTCTCTCAGGTGCTCCACTACCTTGACAGCATAGGGTATAATCTGTTTCACCAGGTCAATTTGACCTTCTAGTAACAAAAGTTTTAACAGTCAGTATTGAAAAGATCTGAGAGTAATGTATCATGCAGTTGAGGATCCTTTAACTCCATATTATCAGAAGCAACAAAAATATTCAGCTAATTTCTTATCTGTTCCTCATTACACCTTATATGATACCAAGAAATTGCAGCATATATCCCAAATCTCTATCCAAAAGATAAAAAAAAAAAAGAAACACCAAAACTCCACTGCACCTGCAATGGCTCCTCAGGAGCTGGCACTTGCATACACATGCAGCAGGTTGGCATTCAGTGAAGCATATAAATCCCCTACAGAAAACCAAGGGAGTAGGATTTTTGGAGGGCAGAGAATTCTGCCAAAGTATGGCTGCTAGGTGACCAATGTGTTGTATCTAACAGGAGCCTTCTTAGGCCTAGTTGAAGATTTTGGGGTCATACAGCCCCCAGAGATCTTTTTTAATTTCTCATTTAAAATGTGTGATTACCCCTTACTTTCTGCCACCTGTTCTGCTTATAAAATTCTGCAGGGCCCCTCTCTCTGCTCTAATTTCCAGCAAGCTGTCATGTTACCCTAACCCATGGGGATACCTCCTCCCTAGGCATTGAGATGACTTGTGCATTCACATGTGCAAAGTGGCAGCTGGCCCTAAGGCCAAGCAGGGATGTGATCAATCTATCAGTTCCCTCATTTTCTTGAAACTCTGAACCCTGCTAAAATTTACAACTCATGTGGAGCTTCACTTCTAGCCATATTTCCGTGCTTGTTACAGTGGTTTCTGGAAAGCTAGCATTCACAAAAAAGGTACAGAAAAACTTGGAACTCCAGTAAAATGTTCAGCATTTTGGACTCAACACATCCTTATTTTTATGGGAGCCCCAGGTGCAAATTCAGAGAGTCCCCCAGGACAAAATTAGATGTATTCTCTCTGAAATTCCAGTCAGCTTGCTACTACTGAGTAGCCATCCTTACCTGCTCCTTCTCCTCTTTCTTCACTTTCCACCAGTTTGCCAGACAACAAAGCCCATCCAATGTGTATCACTTAATTTCACCAACATAACTTCATCCAGCATAGTCTCAGTTAACATTGTTTCAATGTGTTTTTGCAAGTCATTACAAAAGTCTAAAAAAGTTCTCTTGTTCAGAAATGCTGCAAAAAGGGAAACTATATGAAAATATACTAAATTAAAGCAGGTCAATGGCATAGAGCCATTTTAACATAAATCTTCTTCCAACAGTTGCCAGTATGTCTTATTATGGAGTTTAAATGTGAGATTTATAATGTAAGAACAAGAAGACTCCAGAAAATAGATGCTATCATCACTTTGTAAGGTTTCCTGAATGCCCCTGTGTAAGTTCAATGAAGGAAGATGGCCTGATAGCTGCAAAAAATTTAAATACTCATGCCATTTAAAGAATGAGATATAAAATTAGATTAAGAAATACAAAAGTCTCAGTCTTTGATCTTCTACCATTTTCAGACCCAAACTTAAAAGCCGACCAGAACTGGAAATTTATTGCTGAATAAGCTAATTTAATTTCTTAACAGTGTTTCTGAGTATCCATGTGTATACATCCCAACAAGCCCAAGAAAGACTCAGAAGTTGAGACTGTGCTCTCAGGTGAAAATATACAGAGAAAATACATAGGTGAAAACACATAGAGATATCTGGACACCTGGTTATTTGGCTGATTGAAAAGCAAATATTGAACCACGTGACATTTTCCCATCACTAAGGTTTCAAAAACTAATTAAGGCAGTTGTAAATCTATATATACCTTGAAGTTTTATTCATATAAGTATATAGAATTTCAAAGCCATAATAAAGTGAAAGTTTATTCTGATTCTGTATAACCAGAAATTCCACATCAGCTAGTGACATGCAGTCACTAGCTCCTTTGCAGTACCAATTTAAACAGTACTTAAATATTAGGTAACAAGATAGACAAATTCAATGTAAAGTATGCTCTGTAACTGCAATTCATCTGGTTTTTCTTAAACAAAAAAATTCTCTGAGTGTATGATCTTTGTGGGCATTTTATGTGTTTATCGCATAGGTCACCAATAGCTGTGTACCAGTTGTACATACAGGCAGAGAGGATAAACTGTCCCAAAAGATGTAAGAAGTTGAGTCAGATGCTAAAAGGTTGTAATCAAAATAATCCCTTCACTGCAAGCTTGATCGCTGCTTAAGAATGGATTTTTCTAATGATCTCAGTAAGGAAACCATACATGGTTATATTTATATACAAAGAGCAGCAATATGTCAGGAAGCCAGGGCAGGCAGAAATCAACCATTCACATTATGCAAGGACTGCACACACTAAAAAAAAAAAAAAGAAAACAAAACAAAACAGAGATTATGAACAAACCAGTCTTGACCAGAATTAACAGAATTACATGGGATTATTGATTACATGTAAATGTTCTTAGTATTTATAGAGAGTCACAGAAAACAACCTGTACCATCACTGTCCCAGATAATGTCCAAAACTAAGATGCAGTAGTATTGAAGTAACCAGAAAGGGTTACTTTCTGGTTTTAAAAAGTATTTAATGAATAAAAGTTAAAAAATTGTTGTCTTGTATTCTAATAATGGTTATTTTCTAGCCATTCTTTAAGTGCATGTTGTTACAGAGAATTATTAAGTAGGGCATTGATCAAAGGGTGCAAGAACACTTCATCTTTCCATCACTTGTTGAAATTCAGCCCAAGATAATTGCTTCCAGTAGTTTTCAAGATGAAATTCTTATACAGTCCTGTATACACAATTACTTTAGTTCCTTTTCTATATTTTCCTCAGAAAGAAGCAATTGTGATTGGTTTCATTATGTTACAGAAGCAAGCCTTTTAGAGTGGCATGGTTTGCTGGTACCACTCTGAATCTCAGTACCTTGTTTTAATAATAAACAGAAACTAAAACTTAAGAGGGACATATTTGCAAGGCACTATCATCTTCCCATTATGGCCACAAGACATTTCCAGCATGTAAGAATTATTCCTGAGCAATGTTTGAAATGAGTTCAGGAGCATTTGGTCACTGGGCAACTTTCGGTGCATTCTTGGATTTTTGTAGATTATATTGAAAACATTCCACTTGATCCCATGAATAGGGACTGCTGGGTGACTGGGTCAGAGTGAGAAGCAGGCTGCAACACAGGAAGGAGGCTCAGGCAATAAAAGTAGTACTATTGCATTGTATGCACTCATTTCTCACTGAAGATGTCACAGTTTGAAGGTTTTCTTTGTGACTGAAACAAATAAAAGCTTTTGGGGCTTTCTGAGTACTTACACACCACAACATGAGCAACAGAGGGAAACCGTATGTGATGCATTTCTCTCCTCCATTTCTAGCTCTGAATGGGAAATGAAGGGAAAGAAACCTTGGAAGATTTACTGGATGATTTAGGATTTCTCTTCCCCTGAAATGATCATTGCAGATTTCACTCACTGCCTCTAGAAGTATTTTCAGACAGGTTTTCCTTCTTCACACACATTGTGAATTTGATCAGTGCCTTAATTAAGTATTTGATTTCTCTTTCCCTTCTCCTGAGAACTGAAATACATCTCAGTGTGTACACAAAGCAGCTTATAAATACATGTACATGGCAGCTTATAAATAAAGACACAAGAATTTACTATGACAGCTTTTATAAAAATTTGATTTTAAACATCTTATAACCTTAAATCTTAGAACCTCAGCATCTGTTAGACGCATTGCCTGTTGCCTTCTGCTCTAAACAGTGCTGACAGTCTGCACATCCTGTTGTGGCCAGTGCTGGCATGGTCTGAACAGCTCCTGTGCAAACCCAGATACAGCATTTTAATAAACCATGCAGTTATCACCATAATCCCATATTAAGGCCTGAGGAACCTAGCTCTGATAGTAGGGTGTATTTTGAATTCAAAGCCTCCAGCCAGGAGATTATCAAATCCCCCAGCTGTGAGAAAATTTTCCCATCCCAGAGTCAAACCAGTGAGAAAACACACAGCTCCCTCAGCCCCCTCGTTAGGATGGAGTCAAGTAATTTACTGCACATTTTCAGACTGGTAAAATTAATTCCCTTCAAACCCCTGAGCCTACCACCATGAGGTTTTGCCTCTTCCTCAGGTGCTGGGATAGAGATACGTGACTTGGGCTTTTTACACTCTCTAGGCACTACTGGACAGCAGGAAAGAAAACTCTAAGGCTTTTCACTCCATTTCAGAGTTTCCGAATTTCTTATTCCTACCTGTCATCCCAGCTAATAATGCTTTGCCTGGACAGAACATTACACAGCATTTCTCATCAGAATTTGTTAAGCTCTATGGTGCATTTTATTCATATACAAATTATGCTCAGACACACAAGACAGTTAAGGGAGCAGTCCCACAGTCAAACAATGATGTCCTTGCACCAAAACAACAGCAAGTACTGCAATATGATAGTAATGAACAAGGTTCCCATCACACCCCACCAAAAAATGGGAGCATATTCACATGGATCAACAGCCTTGCACAAAATGGGACTTTCCAAAAATACAGGCTCAGAGAGATGAGATAAACAGCAGCATCACAACAGGGAACTAGATATACATCCAGAGGTCTTGTGCTTCTTATCACACATACCACTGTGAAACATTGTTAAGTTAAGGTCTTGAAGAAAATGTAATTTATCTTTGCAGGGGAATAAAGCCTGTATCTACAGCACATGAAAAAATAAAATCCCAAAACTATTGACAACAGAAAGTAACAAAGCAATGCCTGTCTTATTTCTAAGTCCATAAGGCAGTGGTATTAATATTAATGAGCCAAGAAAACCCTTGCAACTCATTTTCAAATGTTCATTCACGTTCTGCACTCTACACCAGATCCTTCAGCAACTTGTAGGTTCGAAGACTGCAAGGGAAACAGTGTTACTCGGGGCTAAAAGCAAAGAAATAATGTAGTGCTTTAATCACAGACCATCCCTAAATGAAAGACATAAATTAAGGATCTATACCTATATTACAGCCTTTCTTGAGAAATGTCATGCTTTTTACCAAATGATAATTTCAGATCTAAGCAGAATTTATCAGTGTCTGCAACTGTTTTAATCATCTATTGGTATATAACTACTGGTAGTTTTACGGAGTGTGTTCTTACAGCAGTAATAAAAAAATACTGATCTATAGCTCTTAAGTGCCTTAGCAGTGAGTCATAATTCCTATTCCAGTAGGACTTACAATTGAGGATTTTTTCTTTTTGTGGTTTAATGTACTATGGCTATTTTATGCTAAATTTAGCTTTCCCTTGTGAGGCTTATAAACCAGGGATCAGAACAAAAGAATGATGAAAAACTATGCCATCATAGATACACGTAAAAGAATATAAATTAGACATACACCTCTGTCAAATATTTAGATGCCTCTATTGGAGTTGCTTGACCATAGCAATAACTATTCTTCAAAATCTCCTCATTATGGCCCTCTCTTCATTTGTTGATCTGCTTTAAAGACCTTACATTTAGTTTCAGTTTGGCTTTCCAAATATTCATACACAAAGAATGTGTGGATATAGTGCCTGACATCAGTGAAATACATTAAATATTTTCAGATTTTGACACCTTATACTTTTTGGAAGTGATTTCTGTCTGCTTTAAGTGGTAGATTCAGGAGGAGATGCAGCAGCAGTGTGGAGGAAGCAAGTGAAGCAAACTGCTCTCCAATCCTATGAACTGGCAACTCTATCATACAGTTTGAGGGGGAGACAGGCACCACAGTCCCTCAGACTTCCCACTAATTACATGTAAACATTTGCTGTCATATTACTTTTGAATATTATAAAGGGAAGGCTGATTCACTGCATATATTTTTTTATGTTATGAAATGTTCTGGACATGTTACTGATTTTCAGGCTATTATACAAGGAACAAATTATACATTATGCCAAGACAAACTAAAAGCCAAGTAATACTGAACTTGAGCATCATGCACAAGAAATTTGATGAATATTTGCAGCAACTACGTAGCCGACAAAAATCAAGGTGTAGTTTTTGATTACCAACCCCATGAATTTGGTTTTATTGTTACATTGTGTTACTAACTGAGATACTTTCTTCTGTGTTTGGCCAGAACGTCCCATTACTTTCCTTTTATGATGTTAACAACAATAGCAATAATTTTAAAAAGGCAAATACCAGCTAACTCAGAGTTTGTTTTGTAGCTGCACATCTAGAAATTTTGCTACAATTACTCATGTAGCTGGGGCAGCTGTATGCATCATATTTTGCTGGTTTGGGAATTGTGTGCTATTTTGGACAAGCCAGACAGGCCTTTTGAATAAGCGGCTTTAGTGTCTTTATTCATACATAGCAATAGTTGCAAAATGATTAAATGTAGAAGATTGCAAAAATAATAAGTCAATACTAATTATCAAATTTTTATGGTATCATAGAATAACAATGGCACGCAGCTTTTGCAAGAGGAAACGATCCAGCTTTGATAGTTGATTCAGATGCCGAACTCCAAATTTGTTTCATTGGGCTAGCGCTCTTTCCTCAGAGACTAGGAAAAGCTCCCATAAGCTTTCATTGGCCTAAATCAGAAACATCTGTTAAAAGCATGAATCACTCATTGGTTGAGATCAACAGTGAGAAAACCGGTGCAAGAGCTGATTTTTTCCTCTCATGTAAATAACAAATCATATATGCTGTTATATGCCATTATTACTCTGCATGTCAGCCTGTGCATATATTTCATTTAATTGCTAACTCAGCCCAAGCTTGCATCTTTCTTTGTGCTCTCTTAGTGAGGTTATTACTGATTTTATTATTATTGGTATTATACAATGAAAATTAAGCATCCTACACATTTCTGTCTTCCTTCAAACTGGTGTTTGTTACTCTTCACAACAGCTGGCAGACGTATTAGAAGTTCCAGAAAGCTAAGGAAAAAACCAGTCCTACAATCCTTTGGAGTAGGTGACATTCAGTAGAAATAAACATTATTTTTTTTCCATCCCATGCTCTTTGAGTCACAGAGATTTGATTTAGAGCATTCCGTAAAACTACGTCTACTTGATGTATGCTTCAGACTTAGCAGGATTCACACCATTGCTGGTTTTGAGGAAAAAACAAGGCCCCCATCTCCTGGTATTGTCTATACCCCGCTAAAAATAAGCACAAGTATGGAGGACTATTCAGCACGTAACTGTGAAGTGTCCATGTTAGGGTATGTTTGGCCGGCTGTGCTAATTACATCCAAACCCCCACGCCCACACTCCTGCTGGCACTGCTCCATCTCCCCATTTACTATAGCTTTGCCTCATTCTCTCTAATAGTCTCTGGCATATTCTGCAGTCCCAGTATTTCTAATCTGGACATCTCTCTGCCAAATTGTGGAAGCAGCTTGGTGAAAAGGAAAACCAAAACAAAGCAACCATCATCTTCAGCTGAAACTCGCCCGCCTGCGTGGCTGCCTTCCAACATGTCTGCCAATGCCTGGCTGCTACAGGAGCTACTGCAGGAGTTGGAAACTTGAGGGGAAGGAAGAAAAAACACAACAGGCACAAAAATGAATGTTAGTGGCTTCAAATCAACAACCATCTGTTTTCCTTACTGCCTGGCAGCGTCAAGAGCTCCATGCAGTGAGGATGGATATTTGGCAGGTTTCCGCAACCCTGTTGAGCTTTTACTGTCCCTACGAGCATCCCCTGCTGCTTCTCTCCACATCCTCAGACCAATTATACTTCGACTTTTTCCTGCAGCAGCAATGCCTACACTGTAGTACACTTGTACTCAGGGGCACTTGAACTACCAACACCTAGTCAAAACCAGCAAAGTTCAACTACCACTTAAGTATGACATTCTTAAATTTGGAATTAATACGATTTTGCAGCCACGTGGCATCCAAATCATAGGAAAACTAGTTTTAAAATGTAGCCGAGGCAGAGTTTACACCTCAGAAAAAGAACTTGGTTTAGTTTTAGTGATAACATGATCTGTCCTATATCACCAAGATGACTAGAAAAATTGTATTATATTTTTCCCCTGTGTCTCCTATTCGAGTTTTTATTTGCATAATGCTGATTTCCCATGCAGAAGGTTGCCAAGAAAACAGAGCATGAAACCTGTCACAGAAATGCAACAAAGAGGATTCAGGGGCTTTATTCTCAAGTAGAGCTGATTTCAGTGTATTTCATTGCCATAAAAATAGAATTTTCCCTAGTGTTTAAGCTTATTATTAATATTTCTCTTCATTGTGCGCCAATTTTAAGGAAAGCAGCAAGTAGTAGAAAAAAATGTAGCAAGTAAAAAATGTAGGAATGTACACTAGGCACAGTAACAAAACCAGCTACCCATAACTACAATCTTCTCTTGAAGCAGCAGCTTTTTAGTACAGTTCTTCAAGGCTGTTTCAGTTCTCAGTTTTCACAGTTTTAATATAACTTACAATCACTTTCTAGAGACTTAGTTATCTGGATTTTACAAAGTGTTATCTGCTTTAAGGAAAACCAGAGTGCTACATACAGTAATCTGTCGTGCAAGAGCAAGAGCAGCTGGTGTAGCTTACAGAATGTGGCAAATAGCCCAATGCAATAAAATGTAAGCATGTTCATAGCAGGAGCAACTATTGGCATAGAGCAGATGCCAGAATGTCTTTCTGTTTGGATCACAAATAAAATTATGTGTTTATCTTCTGTCATAATGAAGGTAAAACAACAGGATGCCATTTCCTTAAATTTGGGGGTGACAGATTATCTTCAAAATTTAGCTTTTCCTTTTTTTTATTTTCCATATATTTAGTGCTGCCAGTTACATGATCTGAAATCACATAGATTTAAGCAAGTTGAAATCCAATTGGTTAATTTATCTATCAACCACCTTACCACCTTAATTGTGGCTTTGGGGGAAGGGTTTGTGGGTTGTTTGTTTTTGGGGGAGTGGGGTTTTGTTTCTGTTCTGGTTTGGCTTTTTTTTTTCCTAAAAGCAGAACAAGCAAAATGGAACTTGGAATCAGTGAGAGGTTTTTGTGGTTTTGGTTTTTTGGTTTTGAGTTTTTTTAAAGGAAGAAGATTATCTATTCAAGCATTCAGTTCCTGTCTCAGACAGTTTGTTCTTTTTCGGCTAGTTGTACTGCAGTAACATTAACCACCAGGTGTACTTGGATCACAGATTACCAAATGCTCTGCCCTTGTCTTACCAAAAGCATATCGGAAGAAATCTGGAACTAAGCTGTGTCCCAGCTTCAAACATAGTAGCTGAGAGTATAGCAAAGATTCCTGCAATAGGGACAAGAGGCGAGATGTGATCTGCTGAAGGCTTCTGAAGGTATTGAAACAGAGACTAAAAATAGTAGCGGTGATATCCGTCACGTTGAGACCCGTTCTGTTCATGGACTTAGCAGCACTGATTGAAGAGGGCGCAGCTTGATGTGCCATTTTCCATATGACTCCATGAGAAAGATGATCTTATGAAACCTCTAGATGCTGTCCTAAGAGCTCTGTAGCCCCTCCTTGCTGAGAAGGCATTTACAAATCCCCTTTAAGGCTGCATTTTCTCCCTTTTATCTCTTTTTAAAAGTACATTCATTCAGTTTTGTTCTGCAAGAGTATCAGAACCTAATTTTCTACTCAAAGGGTCTTGCCAGAAATGTTTAGTGTTTCAAAGAATGAATTCCTTAGAAGTCTTTGTTTTCTTGTCATTGAAGGCAACACAAACTATGGGCCCAAAAATACATGTAGCCAGAGTTTTCAGTCAACTCTGCTTATAAGCCACTGAGGAGTGAAATCCCTCCACAGATCAATATTAACAGGTATGAGATAAAAAAGGGAAAAGAAAGTGGCTGATTCATTTTCTCCATCTTTTTGTGGGCAAAACTGTAATTCTGCTAAAGCTTAACCTTTTGGCACAGTGGTAACAGCAGCAGCATGGCTTAACTATATGTGACAGACAGAGTGACTCTTCATGCAATATGTTTAATGATTTGTGTTTAATGAGAGCTTGACATTTCCTGAACAACATCTACAATAGTTCTTCTCTGAGGCGATAGTCACACATTTAATGTGAGAAGAAACTCTACAAGAAGTATTTTCTTACTCTTTCTGCTGTGTATGTGAACTTATCCAATGTAAAATGAGTGTTGGAATGACCCAGTGAAAAATAGAAAATATAAGCTCAGCAAAGGAAGCCACTCCTTTCTTCCGAGTGGATTAACTCAGTTTCCTAGCAGTGATAGTTTTAACATTGCTACTAATAAATCCTCTAATTTTTCTTGTAAGGTCATATATTTTCATGAATAAATTCCCACTTCAGTGTCACAATTGAGTAGGATTTGGGATGTAATTCTTACCTCCTCCTATCTCTCCTCCCTGCAACTTCCTGAGGAATCTACGAGCACTCATGAGTGCATTGAAAAAAAAGCAGCACAAAAAGCAATCTTACTATTAGTATCTCTAGAGTGCCACCAAGTCACTGGGAAGTGAAGGGCACTTAGAGGAAAAAACTCGTTCTGCAGAGAATATAGTTGAGTTTTGGGATTTTTTTGATTATTCCACAGGTGTGAGCTCCAGCCTCCTCCAGCTGTACATCCAAACATCTGCAGAGCACATCAAATTTCATCAGAGCACATGGACAGTAAGTCATAGTTTGCGAACAAAAAAAGAGGAAAACGCACTATTTAACATGCACATTAAGGTCTAGATTGTATTTTAGAGGCTTAGCCCCTTCTGAGTTGACAGGAGGAATGACTTGTTCCACTAATATTTTGACATTTTAGCACAAATGCCTCTCGGGGGCTAAAAAGCCATTCCTGGAGCAGCAATACATGGTGGGTTCAGTGGGTGCAGCTTGAACTTGGTGCTCACTACCAGAACTAGTACATCATGATGCAAAGGAATGGAGCTTACCCTCAGCAGGCTCAGAGCTTTTCATGTGGCCCTTTTCATGCCTCTTATGTCATGGATCCAGTGTAAATTTGACCCTGCTTAGGAAGATCATTAGAAGAGACTCTGCACCACAGAAGAGAAAGTAAACAAAACATTCCTTGAGCTCACTCACTGTCCTGAAATATTAGAATTACTGCTAGAGTTCCCAGCTGCTGTGATAGTCTACATAATATAAACACCTGCCTGCTGCAATGACACAACCAAAGTAAAAGACATTTGGCCTCTATACAGCTAGAAATTACTTGTCAGCACTACAGAACCAGGCCAATTACAAATGGATATGGTATAGCTAAGAGAAAGGGTAATCCTGTTCTGCTCTGGCAGCCATCTAGACCTCTGGATGCATACATGTTTTTTAAATGGTCACTTTAGCTCCACATTAAAGGTTGGTTTGAAGCCAATAGCTCATTGCCCTAAGAAACTGCATTCCTTATGGGTTAATATTTCACTTAACAGGAATCCTTTCTGGCCAGAGATCAACTATGCAAACAGGTTTGTATCTCATTGTTTCCAGGAACAAGAGTTTTTCAAACCTTTCTCAAACACAACTGAATCAAAATATTAATTCCCTAATTCTCTTCTATTTGAATCCATAATCCCAGGTGTACTCTTTTCTCTAGGAATAGCATGCTTCTTTACATTAATTACATATTATTTCAGTACAGTGTATTTATACTAATAACAAGTTGGATACCATAAAAACACACAGTTTTGGAGCCCACACATAACAACCCATTAGAACTATATAGTTTCAACAGACTATTTAGTTTCAAGGACAACAGATCCCTTTCTTTTCCATTTGGGACCATCTGGCTTTACTGGGTCTAAGCTCACATCAGGAAATGTGTCTTCCTGCTCCATCTATTATCTCCTCTGAGTAACATAAAAGACAAACATAACATACAACAAAAATACCACATTACCTAATCTTCTATTCCTGTCCTACAACACATTGGTCACTAACAAAGAGCATGACCTTTCTTCTAAAAGCTTTTATATCAGTGGCTGCTGCTTATGTCTTTCCTTACATGCAGTGGGAAATGGAACAATTTGGATTTTATTCTAATTTTATGTTTTGCTTTTGTCTCCCTGCAGTCTACTGCAAGGAAATGCACCTGAAATTTGGGAATTAAGCTGGAAACAGGAAGACTGGGAAAAAACAAACAAACTGAATTGAGTCAGAAAATCTAGTAAGTGATTTGGGCGAGTAAGATGAATAAAGACAATGAATTACAAGGCAATTATAAACTGGATATTGACAGTGGAGTTTGCTTTTAATAATTTCATAAAACGATTGCTTATTTTTGAGTGCCTTGAGTCTCCCAACAGCAAATCTTTACTGAAAATGTGTGTGATGAAGATAAACAAGACTGCTTCAACATCTTTCTGGGCCAAGTATACTTCACTTACAAAATCTTAGTCCAGCTTTTTATGCAGGACAAATATACTGTTGGTCTTTGGCTTCCAAAAAGTGCCCAGCAGGAACTTCACTAAAAAGCTAGAACAGAGTATCATTGTATACCACTTACGAACGCATCGATCATAAAGATTCTGATACACAATAATAGATCCGAAAAGTTTTCAGATATCAACTATTTATAGGACTAACCTCAGAATGCCTCTTCAAAGCACATCTAATTACCTGTCTTCTCCAATAAATCAGTGGTGGCATTAAGAAGGGAGTCCTGAATCCTTACCCCCACAAGTACAGGCAGGAATTCCCAGTTCACAATCTATCAGTGAAATCAATGCAGTTTGCACCTTGCACCCATCTCAGACAGGCAGGTGATGACTCAGACTGTATTGCTTATTTCCTCCTCTACCCCAGTTTTGTGAGGAAGCCACAGCCTTTCATGGTATAATATGCATCAATCACATTATTAAAACCAGTTGCTCAGCCCCACAGAACAGGCATATCTGTTATGTTAGGGGAATTTGGAGTATTCTGAGTCACTCAATAAGACTGTTTGCCTGCCTTGTCTTATCACTGGGCTCGCACCCATCACAGACATTCAGAGAGTGTCTGAACTTTCATTAAATTCCCGATATGTCTCATCCAATGATGAGAAACCAGATCTCATGATCCTCTAGTGCCTCTTTAGGAAGCTCTGTGGCTTCCTCTACCTGAAATGCTGGCATCATGAAGTCTGTAGGCACAAATGTACTCATCTAGTCTCAACGTCAGGAAACAGAAGACTAGAATGGTTTCAACAGTTATGCTTGCATTAGAGTGCAACTCTCCTAAAATATCCATTCCTGATTTGATGATTTCTAATAATGGATGATCCTCCTTGTTTATTTAATGGGAATACTTCTTTTTTTTTTTTCCCTAGTGATGCAGGTATTGGGTTAACCTTTTAACTCCTACAGGAGAGTAGGACATTAATTGGTGGCTGGGCATCATTCACCCAGTACCATATCTCATTCTTTAATCATTGCACTGTAGTGATAGAACCAAGTTAGATATATAGTTCCAGACATAGGTCAAAGAGAGATCATTTACAATTCAGCATTTAATTTGTTCCTTCTAGTTATGAGGCAAAAAAATCCACACAGTTATCCTCCTTTCTTGAGCAACAAGGAAAAAGTTCCAACAGACCTCAGCATATGGGAATTTAGGACTATCTGATTCTCCATGTCCTACCAGGTTTGTGTATGTGTAAAATAAAGCTTTATGACATGATCTAAAGTCAGATGAAACTACTTATTCAAGTTGATTTCAATCAATTTGGAATCAAGTCTTACCTCAAAAGAGTTCTAAATCACTAGGATAATTAGCTGGCTACTACCTCTTTTTATTGCACCAGTATTGAGTTGGGAAAAGTGTTCAGTCTCTTATTAAAAAATGACGTCACACATATTCAAAACAAGGCTAAATGAGGGATAGGCCTTGTACTAAAGGGGGAACCTGAGGGAAATTTTCTACAGAAATTTTACACAGAATTTTCTGTTCTGTATAAAACATATTCCTGTGGTAATTAGTGCTCAGAGTGAGTGCAATGTTAATATTTAAGACAAAAGTCCCTAAAGATAGAAAATATAAATGGACTTTTGGTTATATAAAGTGTGCAATACGAGTCCATAACTTAGAACATCTACATTTTACAGTGCTTATCATCATCTCTAAATATATGTACCTAAATACAAACCACTCTGGGGTGTGGCTATACTGATGCACAGGGCCCCTTCCCAAGCAAGCTGCAGTGAACCCTTTGAGTGGCAGCTGGAGTGCATGAACAGGCCTGGCTCAGTGCAGAATGGATTGAAGAGGTGCTGCTCCATGTCTGAAGGTCTTGCATTCAATTGAATTCAGACTGAGCAAGCCCAAACCCTTTCACATGTTCTCATTATAGAAATAATTTCCACACATTTGTTCAAATGAGAGCCAGGGGTTTATGATGCAGAAAGGGGCAGAGGGAGTGGAGGAATGATTCTATATTTCTGTAACTATTTTAGCATTTTACTAGTCTTTGAACTTCTGCAAATAAATTGGGCTATGGGAATAGTTCTAGGAAAGAGCAATGAATTATATGCTAGATCCCTTGTCAGGTGTTTGCATATAGAGAGGGTATTTGAATAATATTGTTTGGGTTTTATTAACTCTAGTGTTTTCAGCTACATCTGCACAGAGTGATCTAGTTGAAAATAAATGCAAATAAGAAGAGTTAAAGCATATCTAATGTGAGCACTGGGGTGTTTATGCTATACATCACACATACCAAACAAGCAAGTCTACCCACTTTTTTGTTTGCTGTTTACCCTTATGCAGTATGTACTCTACAACTGACTTAACATGTATTGGCATGTTTGACCCCTATGTGAAAGATGAAGAGGATTCTTTGCTTCACTTCCTGTGTACCAGGCATTAGCCCTATGCAAAGCAAAGTATTTCTGATTCAGTTGTGCTATCCCCCATACTTAATAGTGCTTCTGCTTCTTTTCTGCTTATTTTACAATGGAAAAAAATAACCAGAGAAAGCAACAGTGAACAGGTATTTAACTATGTATTTAACTTTCCAGCTTTGTTTAGCTTGAAACAAGGGACTGTTTTTTAATCTTTAAGAATTAAGATATGAAATACAGAACAAAGGACTACACAAATAAAATAGAAAGAACAGTAGCCAGTTTTCACCTAGCCTGACTTTCCAGAGCTGACAGTACCTTTCTTTTCCAAATTCCTGGTCATATTGAAATGGAAATTTTAGTTACAGTTTTGTTTTATAGTGGCTGGTCTGAAACATCTGCCACACAGTTGACTGAAACACAACTGGAATTAAAATAAATTTGTTCAAGGAGATATAGTGCTATAGGGTGCTTCATCACTTGAAGGAACAGAAGTCAAATCATAAAATGTGCATATAGTAACTCAAAAGCAATGCCTGAATAGTTCACTTTTACAATCCTTATATACTTCCATAATGACCACTTCTAAAATATATTTTCCCTGTGGACTGATTCCTTTGACCTTTCTACAAAGCTTATTGACTTGGAACAGTGGGTGACTCCAAGTGGATACACCTGCACAGCCAATTAACCACTCATGTCTGAGTCAGGCTTGGCACATGGAGGTGCATCTGGAATGGAAACACACAATTAAAAGAACTCTAGCATTACTGAAAGGAGGTGAAAACTGAGGTAGAGCTGAAACAAGTTTTTTACAAATTGTTTAAGTAAGTGATGAAATGTCAAACTTTAAAAAAAGCAAGATTTTGTAGATTTTTAGGGGGATCAAAGGAACATGAAAGGGTTAAAAACTGAACTTGCAGTCACTTAATTTTTTAAATACAAGCTTTTTAACATGATTAAGTTTCAATGGATATATATATCTTTGTAAAAAAGGTAATGTTTAAGTTAGTCAAGTTTTGCTTTGCAACAGACAGAGGTATAAACATTAATTTCATAAAAGACACTTCATTTATGAATCAAATTTAATTTTTTGTTTGCTTATTAAAGATTTTATGTAAACAAGTACAAATAAACTGTCCTGGTTTACTAACATAATTTGAAGAACTACATAAATATTTTAATGAATATTTTAGAAGGCTAAAAATCCAAAACAAAACTTTAAATATAAACTAGCTCAGGTTAGAGGGAGATGCTGAATTCCCAGTACTGAAACATCATGAGGAAGAAAAATAATTTTTGTACAGTAATGACGAGAATGTTAGCTGCAGAAATTGTGCTGTTTATTTTGTTGTCTGAAAAGGAGAGAGAAGCCTTCTGAGAAGCAAAAGAAACCCCAACTCAAACCCTAAACCCATAGTTTGTCATGTATATAGTTTCAGAAAAGCCAGGATAGCTCACCATAGATGGATTTTGTGTGGAAGAGTCAGTGCAGTCTGACCTGTTTTGTGCAGCTTCTGGTCCAGGCTGGTGAGGTACAAATCATCTGCTCTTCAGAAGCATGGTGGTCTGCCTCAGCCACTGTGCACTGACTAGAACGTTAGAGGGGTTATTTTTTTCATAAAGTGTTGTATTAATCACAGAACTGGTGCCAACTCACCAAACCTTCATCATTGAAGGAAGTAACTATTTTAGGTAAGGGATGACAGGTTCCAGCTTTTCCCAGGAAGAGGCGTCTCCACAACTGTGAGACTGTTCCTCCATTGCAGGAGCAGTGCTGATGGGCTACAGTCTTCTCAATGTCCCATAAAAGGGACTTCAATACAAGTGTGTTTCTGGTGAAAGCCATATTGGTAAGTGACAATACCTTTCTACCACCACCTTTTGTTGGCAGAGAGGACCAAGTGACAGTGAAGTCACTAGGCAGAACTGTGTGGGCAATGAGAATGGTCAGGTGCTAATGCTGATCATTTAGGAGACAGTACTGGGATAGGACAGTACATTTCTGTTACAGAATTTAAATTGAACCAAAATTAGGTCATCCTACTGGTATCAGGAAAGGAATACCTGCTACAGTAATATCAGAAAGTGTTAGACAAGAACTTTATAAACAAGAGATGCTCCTCTAGCCCTCACAAATGCCTGTGGGTGTCATAGCAAGAGGTTTGACTGGTAGTTCTTTATCTCAGAGTAACTTGATGTAAGAAATTTTAGATGTATCTAATACTGAATTTTGACCCTTTTGGAAAGTGGCAGTATCACCCTAAACTAAATTCATAATCTTAGAAGATTTTATTTTTTCTAATTTTATTATTTCTAATCCAGGCTCTTCATAGATACGGTGTCTTTGCTTCATTTTTTTGCCTTCTGTCTAAAATTCTTTTCCCGAGTTTTTTTAGTAATGGACTGGCTCACATATTTGTGTTTCTGAAGTATCTCATGTTTTGCTTCTAAATTTGGAAGTTGTGTTTGAGTTGCATTTACTTCAGGTTTCCCTTTTTGATTATTTTGTTTCTTTCAGCTTAAAGTTGAAGTTCCCTTTCACCTCTCCACAAGACATATTAGTTCATGTTAGCTTATTACCCTGTCAGTAGCAGCAAATGCCCAGGGAAGAATAAAGCAGGGTAAGACCTTAGGGATGCTTTCCAAAACTACTCTCTTATTAACCAAGAGTATTTTGAACATTAAACAATTGTCAATTCACCTACAATTTACTTGTTTATTTTAATACATGCAACTGTAAATATATGTTCTAATAAAATGATTTGCAGGAGCAAAATTTAATTTAGTTCCCTTTCTTCTATTTCAGATATCTTTCTTGCCTGAGGAAGGAACCATAAAGAGACATAGTCACCATTAAATTCAAACCAAGATAGCATACAGTAAGAAATAAAATCATGAGTTCTCAAACACTTATCTTGTTAAACTCTACGCTGAAATTAATGTTTAACATCTTATAGTTCTATGATGCATGTTGGATTATGACTCAATAATGACATTTCCTCATATTTCTCTTTATCAGATGATGAATATTGGTTGTCACAGACAGTTATTTGGAACATCAGCATATATTTGATCTACTCATCATGTTACAAAAAGATTCATAAATTGAGAAGAAAATCCTAGTTCCTGACGTGTATTTTGTCAACAGATTACTGTTGTATGCAATAACCTATGAGCTAATTTCTACGTTACCTTTACTTTTAAAGCCTGATGGGAAAAGAAGAACCAATGGAATTTGTGGTAGGAAGAATGCTAACCAGGCATTCATTTTGTTACAAGTGTCAAACACAGAGATGCTTCTAGGTTATTTCCAGTTTAAAGACTGCAGTGATTGATTTAAAGTACTGTTCTACTTACAGCTAAAAACTATTTGACTATGATCTGCGTCAAAGAAAAATGCCATTCTTTGGCTTTCCATTTACAGAAAGATTTAATTATGCTTGCAAGGTTCAGACTTTTTTAGAAGCAGAAAACGTTTCCAGCTATGTTCTTGGATTCCTGACTGTGCTGCAGCTGTTTAGACAGCTCTGCTCTTGCATACCTTTAAGCCAATATAGCTGAAAGTGGAGGGATTGTGTCATCAGACAAACCCTGGTGAGAGGCAAGCTTTCTATACAGGTCAGCTTTGCTTTCACTCTGTAGTCCTCCAAAGATTGTGACATGTGGAGCATATCCATCCTGCTCTAGGGATAACAAAGGATCCTGTAACATCTTGCATAGCTGCTTTGAGAAAGCTTTGTGGACACTGCTAAGAAAACTCTCAGGACCCCTTCTGGGTCGGTGCTGTCCTTCAGGGGCATGACTGGACATAACACCAAATTAAGGTATCTTAAGCACGTGACCAAAATATTGGCTACTGATCAAAGCACCATTCCAAAACAGTGGTATAGGCACATGCCTGGCTGTGTCTGCTGCATACTGCTGGGTAACGAGCATAAGCGTAAGGTAATGGCATACCTTTTAGGCAAAGAAAACAACATTATCTCTAGATCAGTAGTCATCAGTCCTGCTATGCAGAATCACTTAAGCACTGCCAAGAACAGAGAACAATCTTTTCCCTAACTTGTATTATTCATTGTCTATTTCTTGAAGCAGTTTATACATGAAAATGAAACTTGATTATTTAAATGCACTGATAACCATCTTTCCCCTTTTTCGCATGGCATAAAATATGGCTAGGAGATGTGTTGATTTTTTCAGTAATCAAAAGTAATTTTATTCCATCTGTAAGAAGTAGAAAATTGTCAGAATTAAGTTTTCACAGTTCCTGAGGCACACACGGTATCAGTGCTTGCGTGGCTTCATATCAAATCCAAGCACTGTGCTGGTACACTGCTTTAAAATGTCAGTAAGATTCAGAAAGCAATCTAGGTTAACTGCTGAGAATAAGCAAAACCTTCTTGTTTCTTGCGATTTGCAGTTCTAGAAACAAAATCAGAAACGTTTTCTGTTGTAACTGGTTGAGCAGAACAGAGATTGATGTGGTTTTGTGGTTTCCTTAGCTGTACTAGGAACTAACCAAAATAACCAGTGGTCTTGCTGTGTCACTCTTCATTAGTTTTCTTGAGTTATTACTCACATAACCATATGAAAAAGGAACCTCTAACACACTTTAAGTTGCTTTTTGTTTGTTTATTTCTATTTTCAAGTTTGCACTGTATGACATTGAGGATAGCCAAATCCAGAAAGACACCAAAGAATATCAGAAGGATTTAATAATGATAGATGACTGATACTGAAATATCTAGGTCCTTCAGCTTTTCCTAAGGATCAGTAAGTAAATGATTCTATACCAATATTCAGTTCTAACATTTCCCTTAGCGAGGGAAATGTCTGAAATGGTGGCAATCTGCAGGATGTCTATGACCCAGTTAAAAATGTACTCTAAGCTAGTCCTCCATTTGAGTGTGATTCCTAGGGAAACAGATAGACTTTATATGGCAGTCCTGTACCACGTTACACTTAAACAGTTTCATCTTGATGAATGCTCAATAAAAAATACTCTGAAGTTTTCTGTTAATCATCACTACAGTAGATAATATTTTACATACATTGTTCAAGAAAGCTGCCATTTCGGTCATTTTATCAGAGCTTTGCAGGTTACAAATTATAAAGATGTGTGAATTCCTTACAGAAGCGTTCAAATAGTTTTCTACTTAAAAAACATCTTCCAAAGAACAAAGATAATTTTGGAAGACTAAAGCTTCCTTAGTCAAAAAGTAAAAGAAAATTTACTTTCTGAGCAATTTCCTGGGAGCTATTTTTTATAGGAGTTTTGAGTACTGAAGTCTTCCACATAGATTGTAATCTTTGGAATTGTTTTTGATTGTTGTTTTACACTTCTAACATTAATGGATTATTCCTTAACCATTAACTTTTAATATTGCTGTTAGTATGTTATTTAAAATTAAATATTAAAATCACCAAGGAAAAAGATCAATACTACTAAATGACCCAAATGTACTTAAAAATTTAGTTCTTGAAATATTGACCTTCACAAAACCGAAATTAGGCTTACTTCCAAGAACATTTTTTTTTAATTTTGAAGACCTTATGCAGTATTTTTATGAAGAAAAATAAACCCATTTGGCATTATAAATGTAGTTTTCTGAGGAGTTTTTGGTTTACCTTTTTTAATCAAGCAGAATTGATGATTTAGTAAGCATGTGAGCCTGTTTCTGAGCCTCCTTGTTAGAAACAGTTCTGGAACTCTGTGACGAGGGATGTTATTGAAGAAGCACATGACAGACATTTAGCTTTCTAAAATGTGCAGCATGTGAGATGAACCAAGACAGAGTAATTGCAATGCTTCCCAGACCTTTTCATTTGAAGACTTCCAATGCCTGTTGTGGCAAATCTCACCTTGGCAGTTTTCCACTTCTGGAATAACTGCATCTTTCTTCATTGGACATGCTTTCTTTCCTTTATTTCTACTGTAAGCCTGGCCCTGAAGCCCCTTTTACCTTTTTGCTTATGCTATTCATATTCATAGGTCCATGTTATTTACATTCTTAAGTGTTTGATGTATATTTCTTAAAGGGAAAAATATGCCTTTGGAAAAAAACCCTTTACTTCAGCATGTCTTTGCTTTAAACTAGATAAACATGTTATTAGACTTCTAGGTGTCTTTTCTATGATGGGAAGGCACTCAACTGCAAATTTGCTTTTGTCCCTCACCATGGTCAAGCACCCACTGGTAGAGGCACCCTGAGCTGATGCAGCTGGCTCCTGGCACGGCAGAAATCTGTGTGTTTGCATTGGTCTCAGAGAACTCCAGTGCCTTGTCATGCTTCCTTGCAGCTCTACCTGCTACTTCTGTGTAGAAAGGGAACTGCTGAAGGTAACTAAGTCATGATCACAGGATGCACGTACTCTCCTTTCCTCAGGATATCAGCAAGCATAGGTTTTCCAGAGCTCTGTCTCTTTACAGGGCTCTTCTCTCAGTTTCCTTTCTTGGGGACATAACAGCAGCAATATTTATGCAGATGCCAGAAAATTTAGCTGGTGCAGTCTGTCTGCAGATTTCTGTGAAATAACTGAAAACATATTCTAAATTTCCACACTCCCATTTTGTTGCCAAGCGTTTGTTTTTTTTTAGTTTGAGCTCTCCCTTCCTGTATATGCCTTTCTCTCCTAATTAGAGCCCTTTTTAACATCTGCAATTATTGCTGTTCTTCTGTCTTATATAAATTACTGATGGCCCACCATTTACCTAAAATGGTAGGTGAGCTTCCTTCTATATCTAATTGTTTTTGAAAGCTGACTCTCATCATCTTTTTGTATGGCTGTGCATTGCATAATGCTTAGCAAGCTTCTTACAGCTCAACAGAGTTATCACATAGCCATGGAAAAAGCTGGAATTATATTTCACATCTCCTGGGCCAATTTATTGCACTGCCTGGAAGAGTTCTAATCTCAGTTATGCTAGAACCAATTATAACACCCTGAATATTTGCCAGCACAAGATCAGATTTTGACTCATTCTTTTGTGTTTTGTGCTTTTTTGCTCCTTATTTCCTTTTCATTATGAAACTTTGTGACATAGTCAGAAATTAGTTGTAAAATTATATCTTTTACTAATGCATTTGGAAAATTCTATTCAAAGCCAAGTTAGTTCATAAATAATTGGGCATGCATGCCCAATTATTCTATGTGCTTTGAATACCCACATTGTTAGCCACAAAGACCTGGATAAATCTATGTGAAATTGTCAACATTTAAAATTCCTTATAGTTATTAACATAAATAATTGATTCTAAAATCCTCTATGCCCCAAGCAGTATGCTATAACAAGTTGCTCTGGTTTGAGTTGTGTTGATTTTACACACCTATCCTTTTCTGTATGTTATGCACGACTTACCAGTGAAAAAAAGAACCACAAATGATTGCTTTTCCAACAACTTCTAAAAACCACTTTTTAATATATTTATAAACACACCTATTGTGCAATTTACTGCTTGCATAATAGCATCAATTCTACTTTCTCCCAAAAAGTGGAGTAACTTGCCTTAGGTTCCTAAGGGTGTATGTCACTGTGAGAACCACTTTCAACATTTTCATCAACAAATCCAGCTTCCAGGCATTCTGATGCTCTTGAAAACCTTTCCTTCCCCAGGCACTCATCAGGCCTTCCCATCTATTAAATCTACTCACCCCTTCCTTTGAAGTTTGTTTTTCATGTAGTAAGGGAATAGACTTTTAAATAAGATTTCTGAACAGGATATGTTCTCTTTTGTCAGTTAGCAGCAAAAGTAGGAATTAGAATTAGCTTAGTTGTGAGATTCACACCTTGTTCTTTTACCAGCCTTTTCACCATGGAAGCTGTTATTGGCAAATTAATGGAATACATCACACTCTTATTTCTACAGATAGAGAAGCCTGAAAACAAGCTAAACAAAACCTTCCCAAGTTGGACCAAGTATTAATTTCATTAATTTCATTCAACATGAATGAAGCAGGAAACAGAAAATAACTTACCAACTGTAGCTTATAACTTAGAATTCTAAGTGACTAATCTGTTTGCTTTAGTTTACTATATCCACCCATTTTCCTTACTTACCATTTGCTTCCACTTTGTATCCAAATTATGGCACGAACACATACAAGTCTACCTACAATATCCAAGTTTCACAGCATTGGCTGATCTTTCCAGTACTTGTCATCCAAAACAGCTCAGAACAGCTACAACAGACCGCTAGATGTGCCTGAAGTTCCCTTTGAACCCAGTCAGTGAGCAGTTATGGAATAAAATTTTGCCATAGTACAGGGTGCTTTACAAAGGTAGCACGGGAGAAAGATAAGTGATATTTGTCAAGAGATAAACGTAAGTCTCCCAAATCATAAAAGAATTATGTTATCCTGGATGAAATAATTTTACAGTGCTCTTTTAGTGAAGTATCTCTTTCTGGAGTCTCTTGTGGAACTTATTTTTTTACTGGTACAATCCTTAGTTTAAGGAGAAAAATCACAATTCTTTCTTAGAAATGAAAACCCAAATAGAAGCCATTTCAATGAAATCTTGAAACGTTTAAAATGTCCAGGCTACTCAGAGGGTCCCAAGGGCTCTGCACCTTGAGGAGTGGTACAGCCAGGCTCCCAGGCACAAGTGGAAATATTTGTTTCTTGTCTACACTAGTGGGCAAAGCAGAAAGGAGTAGCAATATGGGTTGAAAATGGAAATAGTTTCAGTAGAAAAGCAGGGTCTTTGTTCAGGCTGGTCAATATTTGCTGTCAAAGCTGTTCTTCAATGGCAGACTACCCTTACAAATTGGTTGTTTGTTTTGGTGGTTTGTTTTTTTTCCTAAAATGTATCTCTTATCCTTGGAAAACTGAGTTTTCATTATTTATCAGGAAGAAAAAAAAATCTTGCAAACATAGAAGGTTTCAAGTAAAAACTGAAAACAGTCCAAAACTTTCCCTGTGAAAATAAAGACCTTTTTTGTTCGTGTCTAGTCCTTGCCTCTTTTACCACTCCACAGCCAGTTTTAGAGTTATTAACAAATAGAAACCTTTGTTAAAAATTAGTTCTGGTTAAAAATATGTCACAAGAACCTGCATACATGCAGAGAGTGTCTAATAAATATTTTCCTTCTCATTTTTTATTCTTTTATCAATTTACAGTGCAGTTCTCCTTTTTTGAGCAAATGGTGGAAACATTGAGCAAATTTTGAATAAATCCGAGAAGAGATAATAAGCTTTACCTCTTTAGCATAAGAATGTATAAATATGCTTCCTTGAAAATTAATCAGTTATGAGATGGAGGCCAGATTGCAGTCAATCACAGTCTCCAATGAAAGACTATCATTTTAGGGAGGAGCATGACAACAGATAGCACACATCTGAAGTTATGGAGAACTAATGGAGGAGGGCCATAGTCAATGCCACAGGCTGGGAGAATGACCACTGCTGCACCTTTCTGAACATACAGAATAGGGGAAACTACACCTGTTGAAGCTGTAGAAGAGGATTTGGCAGTGCTTGAGGAGTGAAATAATCAGACTTGATCAGTGAGTTTAGAGTATGTTAGGCTTGTTTGTAAAAAACAATGTATTGCAGCAGCACTGGCTTTGCCTCACCTGTCTGGTTAAATAAGACACATGAATGTCTTGCATGACAGGAATGCTACAGAACAGCCAAAGCTGACCTTATGTTTTTCAGCTTGCATTACAGAAAGGAAATATTTATTCAACATTTGAGAAAAAATAGAGCAGAACTTTGAAGAGACATTAAGTACCTAGTTGTAGGGGAAGGTTGCATGTTTGCATTGTTCTGGTATCATACAAATAAAAAATCTAAAAAGGGTGCAGTTTGGGTCTTTGTTGCNAAATCTTCTGTGAATATCAGTGAGACTTTGGGGATAAAAAGATTTCAAGATTTGAACCATGTTACACTGTAAAAATGTAATGACGCAAAATGGTTCTGTCGTAGCAATCAAGTATGTTTCAGATAGCATAATTTGGGAAGGAAGGAATGCAAAAGAGTTATCTCTATATATTTGTAAATATGAAACAAATTTGTATAAAAATATTTATCATATGCATATGAAAGTAAGGGTATTTCTACATACTATATCTATGTGAATATTTTCAATAAACCTGCATTTAAAGCTTTTAAATATTGCCACTAAGGCAATTAACTTAAAATGAAAGATGTGTTTGTGTACAGACATGCATATATGCAATATATAAATTAGTTTTGAAGGGTTGTTATTATTATTTTGATACTTACAGTAAAATATTTTAAGATATCACTGTATGAATTAGAACATATTTAAAAATATGTAGATATTTCAACCTGATGTCATTAACCCAACTCCTGTCTTAGTCTCTCCATCTCCTCATTCTCCTTTAATTTTGAAACCACAACAGAAATTTACAAATCTAGATTTTAGTTTCCTTAACTTCTCTGGCTGCAGTCAGTGGAAAAGTAGAAAACGGGACCTGATCACAGCATTCATACCACTGTCATCACTAGTAAGTCTTCTGGATAAGGGATCTGCAGATACCATGCAAATAGCACCTGGCAATTTTGTTTCACTTTAGAACAGTTTGCAATATAAATTTTGTGGGAAACTATTGGGACTAACCAAAGGATTCATAGAAATTAAGAATGGAGAGACCTAGAGAAGTCATTCTTGTCCCAGACAGGATCAGTCCTGCCCAAAATACTCATAAGAGAGGCATGCATCACACATTCTTTAAAAACTTCCAGCAGGGAAGATGCAATAATTGCCCTAGGCAATCTATTCCATGCTCCACAATCTGTATCTTTTGGAAAGCTTTCCATAGCATGTAATCTAAACCTCTTGCTGTTTTAAGCACCTTATCCACTAAGAAAAGGGTAAGAGTGTATTGCTTTCCTTAAATTAGCAAACTATTATATGCTTGAAAATATTTATTAATTCTCCCTTCATTCTATTCTCACTAGATTGAACAACTCATTTTAGTCTGCTTTTTTAACTCATGTTCTTTAAAAAAAGGTTTTCTCCTCCTCATAATCATTGTACAAAGCAAATACCATGTTGGAAAACATTTACAAAGAGTAAGAAACATGATCAGCAAAAAATAAAGTATCAAAATAAAGTATGATAGTAAAGAAATTCTGTACTGTGTATCAAATAAGGAGCTATGCTAATGCATACTAACATCAAGTGTTAGTTAAACCCTTAAAGCCAACCCTTCCTTTAAGCAGTTTGAAAATACTTATTGCTATATGTAAATACATGTAATTTCCATATGCAAATTCTCATAAAGGCTCATTTCTCCATTCTGTAATTGGCTTTGGCCACCAAGCAACATGCTAACATTGAATTTCATCTGCTTTTATAGCACATCTGCTAGTAGTGGATGACAGTCAATTGGCAGAACTGATATCCCAAACACTGGCACAAAATCAGCTTTTTCCCCCCCCTTCGTTGCATTCATTTCCTGCCAGTTGAAAATCTCAGCCTCCCAAAAATGGTACCAGTTCATACTGGCCTTTAGAACAGTGTGGCATTACTGTAGTTTAAGAAGATGAAGGTATTTTCAAGTGAATTAAGGGGATTTGTTTGAAAGGGAATGAGCAGATTACTTGCTGCAATCTAAGAATTTTCAGCTCTTTAAATAAGGCTATTCAATTCAAATGCAAAATTTGCATAAAGAAAAAAAAAGGTTTCAGGAACAGGGTGGAGAGGTAAATTTATTATCCCACCCCTGAGAAAACATGAAAGGCACATGGAAAACTAAGGGCAAGTTGTGTCTGATAATTTGATGACCTTCTATTACAGGGTAATAGCAGAGATGGATAAGGGAAGAGAGACTGACATCATCTACTTGTCAAAAAGCATCTGACACTGTCGCCCACAACATCCTCATGTCCAAACCTCTAAGGGATAAATTTGATGGATGGAGCCCTCAGTGGGTAAGGAATTGGCTGGATGGTTATGCTCCAAAGGAGTTGCAGTCAACAGCTCAATATCCAAATAGAGACCCGTGACAAGTAGTGTTCCTTAGGGGTTGATACGTGGACAATGGGATTGAGGGCACCATCAGCAAGTTTGCAGATGACACCAGGCTGTGTGGTGTGGTCAACACAGAGGAGGGAAGGGATGCCGTCCAGAGGGACCTTGACAGCCTTGAGAGGCGGGACTCTGTGAGCCTCACAAAGTTCAACAGGGGCAAGTGCAATGTCCTGCAACTGGGTCAGGGAATCCCCAGGTACAAACATAGGCTGGGTGAAGAATGGATTGATGGCAACCCTGAGGAGAGGGGCTTGGGGGTGTTTGTGGATGAGAAGCTCAGCATGATCCTGCAGTGTGCACTTGCAGCCCTGAAAGCCAACCGTGGCCTGGGCTGCATCCAAAGCAGCATGGCCTGCAGATTGAGGGAGATGATTCTCCTCTACTGTGCTCTCACCCCCACTTGGAGCACTGTGTTCAGCTCTGGGACCCCAACATAAGAAGGATGTGAGTCTGTGGAGCAAGTCCAGAGGAAGCCAAAAAGATGACGAGAGGACTGGAGCAGCTCTGCTATGAAGACAGGCTGAGAGTTGGGGTTGTTTTGCCTGGAAAAGAGAAGACTCCAGGAATACCTTAGAACACCTTCTAGTACCTAAAGGGTACTACAAGAAAGCTGGAGAGGAACTTTGGACAAGGATATATAGTGACAGGACAAGAGGAAATGGTTTTAAACTGTGAGAGGGTAGGTTTAGATTAGATACAAGGAAGAAATTCTTTACTGTGAGGATGGGGAGACCCTGAAACAGGCTGCCCAGCAAAGTTATGGATGCTCCGTCCCTGGAAGTGTCCAAGCCAGGTTGGATGGGGCTTCGAGCAACCTGGTGTAGTGGAAGGTGTCCCTGCCCATAACAGGGGGATAAGAACAAGATGATCTTTAAAGTTCCTTCAACTGAAACCATTCTATGATTCTATGAAAATGATCTGGTCCTGAAACATTTTGGCTGAAATAGAAACTTCCTCTTTACACCAGCTGTTCAAAAAGGTACAGAAAAATTTGGGTAAGACAGAGGGCAGAGAAGTTAACAAAGATATCAAGATGGCCAAATAATATGACTACTTACACACTTGTGGAGAAAGTTCAGCACTGAATATCACAGATTTTCTTTGTAAGGAGGCCCAATGACAACAGAGGCATCCCCGTTCCTTCCCAAACCTGAGCACTGTCATTATTCTCTGGGACACTGAAGCAAATTATTTTTGTCCTGCCCTGGCACAGGTGTTCAGATAGACACAGACAATGTGCAAGTTGCATGTACTATAATTAACACTTCATTCATGTCAAGACAAGGAATTCCCTGGTAGCTCCATTATCATTAGAGGCCATGTCACTGTGGTAATTCTCATCTCCAGCTCCTAGGGGAGTTTTGCAATATGCGAAATAGTTTCTTAATTGGGCTTGTCCTCCAAAGAGCAAGATGTGAATTGTAGTAGGTATATTTGAAAATACTATTTTTGTTTAACAGAATTTGCTTCACATAACAGAGTTCCACAACTGTCAACAAAATTCTAATAGTTAAGAAAACACAGGTTAAAAAAATCCTGAGGACCTAATTCATATCCATGCAAACAACAAGAAATATTTTTGTTTTCTTTCCTTTCTGCATTTCCTTGACTTCCAACAAACCTGGAAGCTGCTTTTTCAACATTCGGGTAAAAACTTACTTTTTTGAGTTTTTTTTAATTCATGAGAATAATATTCATATTAGGAATGTCAAACTAAATGCGGTAACATGGCAAAAATATGGAAGTAAATAAAGTCTAGGTTATTTTGGAAACAAGAAGCTCATACAATTAGCAGCAAAGTTCAAATAATTTTGAAGTAAGAAGAAAAGTATTTTCTGATTGTTTTCCTCCTGATGTTTAGCTCAGAGCTTGAAGCATGAGAGGAAACTCACAGAGAGATGAGGTTAGTGGGCAGGTTACAGGATGCAGAAATGTAAAAAAGCCATAGCTGTGACTTATTACAGGTTCTTTCACATGAACCTCATCACCTCAAATAGTAACTATGTCTTTTTGCAGAAATTTGAAGAAGCTTTAAGTCACAGTATCTTATTTTAAAGAGAAGATGACTCAAAGAATTCCCCTTTTTTATATATATGTGTTTAAGTACAAAAGAAACTTTATGATGCAGCACAATATCAACTTTTTAATGACTACAAGTTTTTATTAGCTAGGAATAAGCCAAGGAGAGCAATGGACAAGCTATGTAGCTCTTACCTAGTGACATCTAATAAAATCTTTATCTCTCACAATGATGGCACTCAAGTTTAATGAGAATACTTTGCTCTTGCACTCCCATTCTGTACTTTTTCTAAATTTCCCTATACCACAAAAAGGAGGGGTCAAATTTCTCACTAATGCCTATGAGTGTGGTTCCTGTGTCAGCAGAGCTGTGCTCAGTCCCATCACCTGACATGAGTACAAAGGAAACTACACCAAGCATTAGCAGTTCAACACTTCTGCCTCAGTTTGTGGGAAAGTGGACTAAGGCTTTGTGACGTGTAGGAGGAGCACTACAACATGGTAAGACCAAATATGCAGTCTGATTCCAGTAGAGCTAACTTGCTTATATTTTGAACATCTGTAAAGTCTAATGTGAATTGAAAGTTAAGTAAATCAACTTATTTTATTAGTAGAGTGCGACATATTGCCATTTATCTCAACTTCTTTTCCACATAACGTCTTTTGTGTATTTCATACAAGCCCGAAAGATACTACTTTTGGAATAGATATCAAGGGGTTTGCTATGTTTATGGAACTGATTCTCATAGTTTTCCAGAAAATCTGGATAGTTAGACCATATGTGCAAAGCTTTCACAACAGATAAATCAATGAGAGTAAGACAACCCAGAAATTACTGTGCTTAAGTTTTATTAATTTAAAATTCATAGTTTAGGCTGTACTGGGGAGTCATTTGTATCAAAAAATAAATGCTGAAAAATAACAGTAAGAGTCAAGCAATTAAACCACAAGCTGACAAGTTATTGAGCTTTTATTACTGCAGAGCCGAACATTGCCTAGTTTGCATCTCAGAAGTAATGTTGGGAAGAAACTTAGGAGCTAAGGAGCAAGAAATACTTTCTGAGTATTACCGATGTTAAAAAATGGGCAGCTGCGTAAAAATACTCAGTGGTTTGGAATGTCAGCCCAAGCACTGGGGAATGACTTGGTGGAAGGGTTCACAGTCAAAATCATCCACTGCACATCAGTGCTTCTAAAGCAGACTTTCCAAAGGCACGCCAGGTTGTTGTGTGACCTGTAAATGGGACACATTAGCAGCATACAAGGACTTGTTTTTTTACTGGCGGGTCTAAGTCTTCCTAGGTCTCAGTCTTCCAAAGTCTCACTAGGGTACTAGTCTTTGGAAAGATTACAAACGCAGCATAATTTATATTGCCAACACACTTTACCACAAGGTTATGATCTCCACCTAGAGCTATAGGGGCAGTAAGTATACCAGAGCTAGAGTGTGCCTCAAGGCAAATATTCTGTTGATTCTACTGTCTTTCCTGTTATGTCTTGTGATGTTTTCTGTACTCCTCTGCTCACCCCATAGGACATCCATGTGAGCAGCTCTGTGGTTTTATTTTCATGTTTAAACCAAGTTGCTGTAATCAGCTTTTCTGTAACCTAAATTGCAGTTGTTATGACCATATTAAAGTACAATATTTCAGGCTCTGCCTGTGACTCTACTATTAGAGGTTGAAACCTCAATTTGGAGAAAGTCTACAATGAAAGTGAAGGTCTCTTTCATTTCCTATGATTCAGCATAGCCAATACTTGAGGATTGCCTGGTTTTGATTCCTATGCTGTGACATTTGAGACCTGTCCTCCAAGCACTGGTGGAAGGCTGTGGACTTACCAGCTCGGCATTTCAGATAATATCACAGTCACGGTAAACCACTGCCTTAGTGCTGGCTTGGGGGCAAAGATACACCAAGTGAGTATGTGGGGTGATTATTCAGGACTCTGCTCACAAACCTCATCAAAAGCATATTAATTTCTGATGGAACATGGTTTTTCAATTATTTCAGTACACTTTAGATTAATCACAGGAAACATTCTTCTTGTGTAAAGTGTTTGTGAAAATATTAAGGATTGTGGTGTAAAGAGGTACTAAATGCAGAAATAGAATGTTTTGAAGGCAGTAGCTTGCTTACTGGCCACGAGTTGTACTATATTACTACCCAAATGAAGATACAGAAAAAAAGTGTTTTATGCCTTAAATGGGTACATGCCCAGTGACTTTTGCTGTAAGAATAACACTAATAATAATATAGGAGTGATCATTTTAGTTGAGGTTCCCTCAGATCAGTAGTTATCTCTCAGTGGTACTTCTTGCATTAAAAAGTCACTGCAAATAACCTTTCATCCTTCTGTTCCAAAAATAAGAAGTACAAAACAAGCTGGCAGCTCTGCAGTCAGAAAACCTAGGAATGAAATTCTGAAATAGCTCCAGATGTGACGCCTAGAAAATCAGCCAGTCTGGTTTCAACTCTTGTGAAAATAGAAACTCCAGTCAACCAATAAAAAGAGTGAACACTTCAGTTATCTTCCCAGAGAGTACTGGTATGTATCTTGAATATGTCTAATTGTAGCAATATACTGTCAAAGTGAATCCCTTAGGAGTAGTTGCCGAAGCAGTGACAACCCACCAGTTGCTAATGATGTTTTTAAAGCTACTCCAGAAGTGACAAGGCAAATGTCTGATAGCAATTTTTAAATTAGATCAGATTTTTGAACAGGTGGTTGTCAGGTCTTTCTCCAATGCAGGTGCAGTTAATACCTTCTATTCACCAAACATATTTTTGTAGTTATCTTAGAACAGCACAAAGCTTGGTGATTGTTTCTAATAGATTGATTGTTTCCTTGGGGAATTGAAGGTTCTTTTTCCCACTTCCTTTAGGGGTTATGGTAGGAAAGACTTCAGTCATAAGTTTGCTATTTTTTGATACATCTGGACAATGTATTATTGGATTCAAAACATGAATTAAAAATGAGAGGGGAAAAAAAACCATTCAGGTCAAGTGAAATGCAAGTTTTTTATTTAAAAAAAATAATTTCCTGTTAATATTTTCTTTAGTCTAAATGTTTCACTTTATACTTATATTGTCCTGTAAAATAATTTTTAATGAGAAATTTATTTTTAAAATAAAAACTGAAAGTTTTGATTTGGAAATGTCAAAATAAGCTCTAAACTGACTTAAAATTGTTTTCTCTTTTGTGATATAACTTATATATCTGAAGTCTGTGTCCTATTACATCTCATTCCTTTGTTTTTACTTTATTTGACACAATTACCATTCAGACTTAAGCATAGCAAAAATAACGGAATTTTTGAAGCTCAGTTTGTTTCATGCAATGTTTTTAGCATATATTACTTTTTTCTATATATATTCTAAACCTAGATGGTGTCAAGCAATACTTTGACTGGGAAAATTTCAAAATATTGCCTTATTTGAAATTATTGACATTTGAAGGAAAGGGCTTGCTTGTATGTTAGATCATGCTTCTCCTTTTTCCTTTTTTAATATAACTAATAGTTCAGTATAAAACAATACATAGAATGCTTCTGATTTGCTTTCAAACTGTGTTGGTTTAGTTTTAGATGGTAGTCTAAACTCTAGGCTCTGTGTACTTGTCTCTTTGCTTATATATAGTTATGGTTTAAAAAATACTAGGGAATCTGAATATAAAAATTAGATACCTTATAAAGACTTAACTTCAAAGGATTTAAGGTTATATTTTATGTATCTAAAAATACATTAGTGTGTTCAGAGGCATTTTAACAGAGTGCATTTTAAATAATGCTGTAAAACAACATAGGGGTATAATATTATTTAATTTTTTTAAAGTTGTTTTAGTTGTGTGTGGGCAGAGTTTATTTTACATTATTTTATAGCTTTGCCATTCATAATTCAGACCAAGGATTGCATTTTATTGTAGAGAAATACTTTGTGTTTTATACAAACTGCTTGGTCAGACAGAAACTAGCACATCAGAGTAAGGAATTGTGCTATGAAAAGTACCCAGTTACCCTCCCAATGTGTGTGTGTCTCTTGGCTGACTGACTTTGGCTTTAAAAGAGATGCAACTTCAAACTAAGGCTTTTGTTGTGACTAACTCATCCATCAAGTTTCAGCCTTGTGTAGTTTATACAAGATTTTCTAAAGTCTTGTAAGGGGTCATCTCTTGCTGCAACTTTTCTCTTGACTGATCTTACAAGGTCTTTCTTCTCCCTCCCTCTGGTTGCCTATTTTTAAGAAACTGGCAGGAACATAATTATTGTTGAAAACTCTCAGCCTGTGTCAAATCTGGTTGAACCAGTTGGCCCATTTTCCAAAGTCCTTGCAGAGTAGGAAACACTCGGATGCAAACAGAGACTGTACAACAGCATAATATTTCTTGTACTGGAAATCAGTAAAACCAAAAATGTATTATTTCTTAAAATCCTGTAAATTCTGTAAGGCTGTGCCAGCAGTACTGTGGTTATCAGGCAAAAAAAATGCACTGATGGACTTTTGTTTTCCAACAGCTTTCTGTGGGATGCTTATTGAGACCCCCTTCCTCCTTTTCACACCAACATCTGCTTAGTGTGCTTGAGAAACCCGGCATGGTCTTGAACCAGCATTTCAGACAATTCTACAATGTGTTCATTTCTTTCTTCCCCTGTTCTTTTTCTCTCATGAATTTACCAACATAGCAAGTGGCTCTGATGGTTTGGACTAGGGCTTGTAAGGTGATGAAAGTCTCAAGTGTTTTCTGTTCAGCCTTCCTGGCAATAAAGATTTCTTTCTTTTAATGCAGCTTTGAAAATCAACTGCCAATATTTAACTTTGAGGTTTAGGAGACTGAGACTTAAGAAATTCTTTTATCTCCAATGCGTCTTGGAGCTGTAACATAAAGAGTCTCCCCTAGTTTGCAAAGACCATTAGTAACATGTGATGGCAGCCCAGCTGCCCTCCATGCACATTTCACGAACCTTCATTTAACATTGGTGGTTCTTTGACCAGAATATGTGACCAGGTTATTAATTCAGAGCATTTCTGGGGAACAGCGTCCTGGGTGGGCTGTAGAATGGAATGGAACTTGTAATTAATTAAATTCACCCAGGAGAATTAATTAAATTCCCAGGAGAGGGATTTTAAAATAGTTAAGCCAAGAGAAGAGTAGTCACAGGAACACTGTTCTGTTCAGAAGATGCTTAAACGCTCTTTGATGACCATTGAAATAGATTCTTGTTGCACATCTGACATAAACACTGTACTTCAGTGGCAGTTTGAACAACTGGATTTGTAGAAGTGTCCTCAATTTTCTTTTTTTTCTTGGGAATGTTTTCTTCTCCCTGTCTTCATTAGATTCATGAGTTCATATACTGCAACACCTTTTTCCCTAAGACTTTGAGCTGCCAAGGTCCCCCTAGAAACTCCTTTTTTTTTTTTAGTAAGCTTTGATAACCAGTGTTGCTTGCTCAGTTCACGTCATTTGCTTACTCACTGTTGTTTCATCATCTTTCAAGGAAACCAACACAGACTGAATGTATAAAATACTCTTCCCAGGTTTTATTGCAGTTATTCACAATGATGAAATCATAAACTCCATCACCTTCCCAGACTTCTTGCTCAAAATCCAGGTCTTTATCTTGAATTTTTCCCAACTTGTTAATCATTGTTTCTGTAAACAAATTTATGATTTCTTTCACAGTAACATTGCACTCCCCTAGAATGTAATTCAGAATCTTTCTCATTAAAAACCAATTGACCCTGAGAAATACTGTCCTTCCTAAGCAGCACAGCTAGCCAAAATAACCTGTATGTTTTCCTAGTTAAAATGGAAAATTGTAAAGAAACAAGAGTCCTTTGATGCAATTAAATCTGTTTCAGGATCTGTAATTACAATTCCTGCTTTCTCATGCATGGGAGAGTTCAAAACACAAGAGTATCTTCCTGCTCCAGCCTCTTTCAGCCAGCACCCAGTACAAAGGCCACTGGCTTTCCTGAGCGTGCTTTAGAGCTGCTTTGGGCTTTGTTTTTATGTTGTTCCTGAGCTCTTGCTTTTGTTTTCTTTGAAAAGTCTCCTACACCCTGAGCAGAATGCAGAACATCCCCCGCCCACAGGGCTCCAACTGCAGAGCAACCTTATACCTGCCTTTGGTTTGTGAAAAAAACATTTGCTGAGTAGCTTCTTGTAGCTTGTTTATTGAGAGATGGTGGTTAAGCCTTGCAATTTCAATTCAGCCTACAAATGCTCAAAAATGCTGTTGTAAAATCGTGATTAAGGCTAATTTGAAACTGTATCATAGATTTTGGATCAAGCTGTGAAATATTCCAGGCATGGTGATTACCAGCCAAAGTCAGTTGGGATGCTGGGAGGATGTATAAATTTCATCACAGACTTGAGTAATAAACCAGTGAGGCAATTCTTTTCAAGGAGTTAAGTATTTAGACTGCTAAATATTAATTGAAAACTACCAGTACTCTTCAGTGCTCTCCTAATTATTTTGTGTGGCCTTTATATATGCCATGTAGAAGGACCTACATTCAAAACTAGACAGTCATCCAAACTGTCTTTAACTGATAGTTGGAAGCCAGTTGCTTTTATTTGGTCTGACAAACGAGAGAACTGGATTTATGGAATACTGTTTGCAAAACTGCCGTTACCACTGCCTAGGGCTACCGATGACGGGCCTCCCTTTCCCCGTCTCGGGGAGCTGCCGTGATTTCCAGCGCGGGGGGGGGAGCAGGGCGGGCTCACGCCACGGCCCCGCGCAGACCCGGCCGAGCCTCCGGGATCCCGCACGCCGGGCGCGGGCAGCAGGAGTGCGGGGCAGGGCGCTGCCTCGGTACGGACTGCTCCTGCGGTCTGATACCTGCCGGGAGGGGGGAAAAACAACGTCATTTTTAAAAGAGGGGGGAAAAAGGGAATGTCTGGCACCGTTGTTACTTCCGACTCAGCCGTAGCAGCTTGTCGCGACTTTTCCCTCCCGGGAACCGCGCTGCTCTGCGGGGCAGCCGAGGCTGCCGCTGCGGCCGCCCGGCCTCTGAAAATAGCGCGCAACTCCACAGCAGTTCGGCGCTCGCTCTTTTCCGGGGTCCCGCGGCTCTCCCTCCGCGCACATCCCCGGTTCCCCCGGCGGCGGGCCCGGACAGCGCTCCGCACCCACCGGCGCTGCCCCGAGCTCACGGCCGCCAGGAGGCACCGGGCGGCGACCGGCGGCTCCGCGCCCGCTCGCCTCGCCGACATGGTATCACCCGAAACCCGTATCCCACTACGGCGTGGTATATCCCGGCGCGGGAGGCGCTTCCCTCGGGCCGGGCGCGCCCGCCGCCCCCCAGCCCCTCTTGCCTGGCGCTGAGGGAGGAACAAGGGCGCGCCCG
>VXBA01000395.1:222186-276811 GCA_013399895.1 Serilophus lunatus
TTCCCCCGCAGCCCGGCCCGGCCCGGCCCTCGGCGGAGGGGCGGCAGCCGGAGGGGGCGGGGGGGCCGCCGCCGCATCCCCCGCCGGAGCTGCCGGGTCGGTGCGGGGCGGGCGGTGAGCAGCTGGGTCCGCGCGTCCCGGCGCACACAATGGGCTTTATCCCGCGGGCAGGTCTTGGGCAGCGTTTCCCACCCCGAGTTTCGGATTCGTGTCACACGCTGGCGAGGCCCCGAGTTAATGGAAACTCTCTGTCTCTCTGCAGATGGCTTTCCGGATACCGCGATCCGCCCTGGGGATAACACCCGATGTGGCCATTCACGCGCTTTGATTTCTTTCTCTCCACGTAGAGTCTCCCCTGCGCCCAATTCAATGCGAACGGGGAAGCTGGCCGAGTGAAAGGCTGCTTTTGGGATCTTCCGTGGTATCTGCTTTGCCTAGTAGTGTTGGAGGGTGGAAGCTTTGTGCTAGGGAGTCGTTCTTCCCGTTCTTCTTCGGGAGTCGAGGGAGCTTTCTCTTTGACAATGATGAAAACTGAAGGCAAGGGGGAAAGGACTTTAAGAAGTGCTTCTCCACACCGAAATGCCTATAAATCTGATTTCCATGCTATCAAATGCTCTTTTGATGGTGTGAACAATCCTGATAACGCTTCCAACAAAGCAGGCTTGCATCAGAAGCTGAACACCTCTTCCAATGGAGGGGGAAATGACCCACACAGTCGAGGCAGAGCTGCCACTTATGGCAATAGAGTACACAAGATCAAAAATATGTTTCTCCAAATGGGAAGCTCTTCCACAACCTCTTGTGAAAGCAGTCCACCTGCTGAGACCAAATTAATCAGCAGGACCACGGCAGCAGAGTATGGACCTTCTCCAGGTAGCCCATCTTTTGTCATTGTCCAAAAAAATAATCTTCTTAATACAAGCACCAGCCCCTGCGGCAGTCCTGTGGATTCATTGTCTGTGCCTTCTGCTGCTGACAAGGTCATCCGTAGCAGTGATGAGGCAGACTTGGACAAAGTTGCCCTGGCAGAAAAATTTTCAGAGACCAGGAAGCTTTTTGAGAGAAATATCAAACAGCGGAGCTCAGTGGACAGATATTCCCCCAGCAAATGTGAAAAAGGTGATGATAAAAGGAGACACGGTTCAGCTTCGGATTGCAGCAATGTGGTGGATCACTTCAGTTTTAATACAGAGGCAAATCTTCCAGTTGCACTGGAGAAAGTGGAAAATCAAGGCAATGAGGAGTTGAAACAGCAGCATCCTAATAGTGGTTCCAAATCCTCCTTCCTGAATGCAGGGCCCATTTCTAGGAGGCTGGAAAGCTTTCTGGGTGACAGTGATACTGAAGAACCCAAAGAAATTTCCAAAAATGATAGTCCTCCAAATCAGGACCCTCTGAGAGGCCAGCAGAGCTTGAATTTGTCTGCTGTTGCTGAAGGATGTCCAGAGAAGGATGCACCCCCCAAAGTGCCTGGGACCTGCAGAGATGAGCCAAGTGAGGCACTTGGAAAAGACAAAAGAGAGCAACTGGTACTCAAGAGAAGCCCGTGTGACATGGGCAGTTTGCCTGGTCAGGAGGCTCAGCAGAGATCAGATGGTGTTTCCTCCTGGGTTTCCCCCACAGCAGGGACTTGCACAGAGCTGGGTGCAGAAAAAGAAACCTCAGGGCATGAAAATGAAGGTTTGGAGAAAGATCACATTGTTCAAGAGGATCAGGAGCTCGTATGTCAAGTACAGGAAGGGAAGAGGAGTGACTGTGCCTTGGAAGTGATAGAAGAGTTTACAGATGGCAGCAGGACCAGCTGGGAAGGAGAAAGAGGTGGGATGTCTGTAAGAGATGGTCCAGTTACACAAGTTCAGAATGTTCTAGAGCAGGAAGAGGATACTGAAGAAGAGGAGCAAGTGTTGGAAAAGCAAAGTGAGGACTTCAGTGCTTTAGGAATAGAGAATGCAGCTTTTGATGATGACAAGGATACAGAGACAGAAAATCAAGAGCCTGAAGGCAAAGAAATTTGGGAGGGAGAGGATGAGTATATGTATGATAGTGAATATGAGGAATTTCCTGGACTTTCTGAAGAGGAAGATCCTGAGCCAGACCGAAAAGTCAAGTTCTCAACAGCTCCTATCAAAGTAAGTATGTTTGAATTTTCTTTAATTTTTAATTGTTTTGCATTCAAAAATACATGGCAAGTACTTCAGTTGGGGATAGTAATCCTAGTAATCCTTCAAGAAGTGTAAGTTTACAGCTTGTATTCAACACTAAATAAAAGTTAAAAGTTCAGAAAATCTGTAAGTTAGTCACAAGTGATTCCTTAATTACAGCAGCTTCATAAAATAGTGTAGTGACGCACATGAGATTTTACTTGCTGGACGTTTTCAGAATCACAAATCTTTAAGGGATAGATACGAGCACATGACCTTTAATACTTGCCTTCATTTGTTTAAAATCAAGGCATTGCATGAGGAAGGATTTTTTTTCAGTGTTACTTTTTGTACAGAAATTCTAAAAAAACCCTGAATAAAAACCACAAAAAAACCCGTAGCAAACTTTCCAATTCAAACTTGGTTGCAGAATTAACTATAAGAAAATATGAAATGGCTGCTTCTGTTATTTAAGATTCTAGAATTTTCTCTAATAATAACCATATATATGTTGTTTGGTTTAAATACTGTTGGAGTGTTAATTTAAGTATTTTTGAATCATGAAGTTGCAGAAGTAGAAGTTACAGGGCAGACTGAATAATGAGGAGTAGTGTTAGTTATCACTCTAACAAATTAAAAAGATTTATGTGTCTGATCTTCCTTCACCAAAAATAACCACAAAATAAGTTGACACAACCTGAACTGTGTTTACCCATGGTCTCTTCCAGATTTGAATTATTCTAGTCCCTGTTAAACTTTGAGAGGAGAATTGGGAAACGTGGACCAGGATGGATTGGGAAACTGTCCTGGCTTTCTTAAGCATACTTCTCTTCTACTATTACATGAATGAAAAATACTGTCTTTATTAAAGAGCTTTTACGCTTTGTTCGTACAGAGTCAGGACTTGCTTTTACTGATCAGAGTCACATAAAAATTCTGTTGACTCTTGAACTTCCCACAGTGGAGAGCTGTAATTTCCCAGTGTGCTAAACACACACCAGTGCTGTCCCCCAGAAGACGTTTTAGGTGTGGTAAAATGTGAGTTTTGTTGCACATAGGGTTTTTTTATAGTCTCCCCGTGGACAGGCTGACTTTATATGGCTTTCTTGTAGTTGATGCTGCTTTAGAGGTGACCTGGAGCAGTGAAGGGGAGAGTGCTGCTATTGAAAACGGCATAATGAGTCTGGTGAGGGCTGGGAGAGAGCCCGAGGGACATCAGTCCATTTCCCCTTGAATTTGTGCACTGAATGTCTGAGGAAAGTGCTGTGCAGATCCTACTGTAAATGTGTGTTGAGTGACTCCCTGCTGCAGGCAGAGTTTTACTGATCATTGCTGAAATCCCACTGAAGCAGTGGCTGTGAACAGACTGCTGCTTTCTCTGTGATGTCTGTGCCAGACATAGTTGAAAGTATTAGTAGAAATCTCGGTGCCAACTGGGATGGGAGCTCTTGTGTAGATAAAACTCGGGTTTTGGTAACAAACACTGTTCAATTATAGCTGTTTTTCTGAAAGCCACAGGAACCAACCTGTACCAGATTATCATTCACAGAACTGAGAGAGGAACTCTGTTGGCAGTTTTCTATGAAAAATAACATAGTTCTTGCCATAATGCCCCACTTGAATTAACTGTCCTTAACAGCAATATGATCACTGAAGATACTTTAATTACTTAAATTGAAGCTTGGGATACTTGCCTTCCTTTATCTCCTTTCAGTGATACTTGACTATAACTTTCCTATATTTGCTATAGGTATTTCTTTCTGTAGATCATTTTCAACAAGTTTTCCCCCTTTGTTCTCTATGCCTAAGCAATGATTTCTTTCCCCATGTCTATCTTTTTGCTTCATATTTTCTATGATACTTAGTGGGAATAAGTGCTGGTATATGGTTTTTGGATTTTATACTCTGTAAAATAGAGTTCCAAGTTTTTGTGCTTACCCAAAATTTTCTTTAGTTGTGTACTTCTAATATCTTATTAACCTTTTAGAAAATCCTAGTTTTGACTCACAGAAGGAAATCTCTGTCTGACTTTCTGCGTAGATTTTAGTGCATCTTAAATTGGAATAGAAAAATCTGAGTGGTAGCTAGAAAATTATTCCTGGTTTCCACCATGGCTTAGAGCACTGCCATAGTGAGAAATGTATCCTAGTAAGTAGCCTATTTGTTCAGCTTTATTTGGACTAATAAGTTTCACTAAAATGTGAGTGCCATTTTTGGACATTATAGTCACTAGAGGAGGTGTGTGTTTCTCCTCCTCATAGATGCTCCTGAGAGAGGCCAGGCTGGCCTTGCATTCTTACTGTTCTCCTGCACCTCCCTAGTGTTTGCCAAGAAAAAATATTTATGACTCTTGCAGTGCTGTTCAGCAGGTGTCTGGTAGAGTTGAAGAATTCAAAATGTTCAGAAGGTATTGGGCACAGAAAAGCGCATTCTCAGGTCTTCAAGGTTCTGCTCTGACCATTGTGCTTGATAAACAAAAAGAGGGAAGTTGAATATCTGTGTAGGTAGGTAATGGATGTAACTTTAACACAGGCGCCTTAAAAACAGTATTTATGCTGCAGCAACAAAGAGAACTTGATTGATATTTCTGCTTCAAAGTTTATAGTCGGTTGTAAAATTGTGACAGTAGGAGACTCTGGAGCTCACAGGGGGTGTGTAAGGCAGCTAACACTGTTAGTTAGCTCTGCATCTGACCCATGACAGAGACCCAGAACTGTTGGCATCTGTATCTGGGCTTAAGAACAGAATTTGACCTGATAATTTCAGGAAGGATGGAACGTAAGAACACAAATAGTCCATTATTTTGTGTTGCCCTGTGCCTGTGAAAGCAAGTACAGATAAGGCTTTTAAAAAGAAATGTTTCAGTTCTGTAGAAACTGGTGATAAACGACATGTGGGAATATTTCTTACTTTCTGTGAGTGACCCAACTCTCTTAAGTCCTGCTGCTGTGTCATGTCTGCAGACCTTAAGGCACATTATGTCTTGATTGCTTGTGTTTCCTTCAGTACTTGAGAGTGATAGTGTACAATTATTAGCAAAATTTCACAGAGTAAGTTTGTATTGTGGTACATGAGCAATTTTTAGTCCCATGTTGCCGCATAATATGCAAGGGAACTGCATTTGTCTTTGTCTTGAACTTTTCTGAATGAACTGTGTAAACAATAAGCATTGCACACCATGCCAGCAACATCAGGTAACTCTGCTGTCACCTCTTTGTATTTCATTTTGCCTTTGTAATGTAGACGTTACCTTGAAAGGCTCTAATTATCATAAATGTAATGACTGAGTGCTCTTTGACATTCATGATTTTGAAATTTGCAGTTGGGAAAACAAACGCCTGTTTCCAAATAGACTTCTTGAGGTGTTTTTACCTCTGACTGTGTCAAACTTTGTCCTCAAAACCTTTAATGACACAGTGACTAACTTCTGCAAAGATTTATGGTCCTTAGAACTTCTGTAGCTCAGGTAAACTGAAAAGGTAGTCCAGCTGCTGTTTGTTTCCCTAAGTCTGCCTAGCTATCAGCCTTATCGAGTTTGTATTGCATGGGAGTGTCTGTTCCCAGCTTTTTGTGAATAATGATACTTTTAAGATTTAGTCAAGAGCACATTTTAAAATAAAAACAACAATACCCAAACTTTCATAAACGTGTAAGTTTTTTATTGTCACAGTTGAGCAGGAGTTTAAATTTATTTCTTAAGGAAACTGAAAGCAGTTTCATAGTTTATGTGCTGTTTTGACCAGTCAAGTATCAGCTGCTTCTGAGAAAATATGGAAATCCTTCAAAATATTGTCATTTTTCTTGCAGATCAGAATAGAGCTGTTTAATGTGTAGCTGGGCACAAATGTTAATGTTGTTCAGGCTGGCCTACTCTTCAATCTTTGTAGTACAGAACTGCTTAATGTGTGAGTTAATGAAGCATTAAATGAAGATACCCTTGAATTAGATTTCCTGTATGACAGCATATCTGTAAATGCTTACCACTGTCAGGAGGTGCACAAATTTCCTAGGTCAATGTGTAGATTCTGGAATGCTCATTGAATACACAATGTTGTAGAGTGGTGCTTCAGCTTCCTACATCCTCTGAGTTTTGAACTGTTAACTTCTGTACTTAGGATGTCATACATGAAGGGATACAAAATACACTAACTGGTCTGAGATACCCAAACCCTGGAGTTTTTTCAGGAATTAGAGAATTCATGACTGGTCAATTTTTTGTCAGGATTGCTCAAGCACCTCAGTAAAATACTGTGGCATTAAGAAACAAGTATGTGATGTGGATGTATTTGGGTGTAGGAAAATAGAGATTGATTTGAGAGTAGATTTAAACAAAAGCGACTTACATGTGGGAAGTCATCTGCTTTTTTTCTTGGCACTAATAATGTAAGTGTATTTCCATTGTGCTTTATTTGTGATCTTTTGTAATGACAATTTGCTTGTTGTACCTCATAGATTTTAATTGTTTTAAAGCTCTGTTTATCAACATTACAACATTTGTAACTTAACATCATAACAACTTTTCTTCCTATTTTTATCTCAAACTCTCCACGGTACTTTTCAGTGACTTTTTGCAAAAAAAGTTTTGTTCTGCCTGCATCTGAGCATGTGGGATTCCTGATGGTTAACTTAACAGTGTGGGATGTTAAAAACGTGGATATTAACTTGAGGGAGAAGGTGCACGTTTTCACTTGTGGGAAACTTTTTTGGGGGAGGGGTTTGAGAAAAGATTCTCTTAAACACTTACTGAAATTTCAGTTTTCATACAAGTTAGATGTTGAGTAAGCCTAAATGCATTTAATTCTGTGTATAGGTTTACCTGAGTTAGAAAGTCCAGTATTTGTGATGCCTTTACGGATCTTGTTCTGTTTTTATTCTATGATGGTCTTTCAGCTCTCCAAGGTGTCATTTTTAATTTTTTTTTTAACATACTTCTTTTGTTTAAGGTTTTAGGAAATATTTAATATGTAAGTTTTACATCTTTGGATGAGAGTCCAAAGAGTGTCAGCACATGGGGCTGTAGAGCAGAAATCTAAATTGGAACAGAAAAAATAAAGAATTTCTTTTGATATCCTGGCTCACTGCTGTAGCAGCTTGACTCTTTAATATCTTGGTGTATTTCTAAGTGACTTATTCCATGGGTACAGTTAGATAACATACTAGCTGACCTGTTTGATGTATTTTATTATGCCATAAAATGGTAGAGAATGCTGAGGTTATGGAGATCAGGTGACATTGCCACCTGGCTGTCCTCACTCCTTCAATCTCTCCAGCTTCTAACTAGCAGTCCTAGCCGTTTCACTTGGATTTATAGGGAGGAGAGAGGGGTTTTAAAAGGTATTTTTAAAGTATTGCTTGGTTTTGGGAAAATTAGTACTTGTGTCAGAAGTGCAGATTCATGCCCTAACTGGTGACAGGGCTGCAGCTTTAGTTTAAGTTACTTGTTCTTTTTGACTTAATATTCAAGCTGATCACTGTGTCCAACCAGGCTGTTTTGCTCTGAGAACAGCTGTGGGGAACAAGAGGGGGGAAAGGAAGTGACTTGGAGACACTTGAGGGCTTCATGGGAGATACAGTCAGAAGAAACACTGAAGAGGTGTTGAAGATGAGCAAAGATAAGCAAATTTATAGGAGACAAGTTCATTGGCTCAACAGTTACACTGCTGAAAGATTCAGTATCTTTTTGATGATGATTACTGTTATTAGCATCTGAGAATACACGACCCAGGCTGGTAAAGAATGAACAGGCAGTAGCTGAAACTTATTTATAATTTATCTTTGGAGAGGTAGAAAAATAAAATTTCCCTTTCCATATAATTCTAACATAAAAGTGAAGGTGAACACTAAGAGGGACATCAGTAAAAAGATGTGTGCATCTATTTGAGTACATATTTTGTAATCTTGAGATCATGAGTTCTGCAGTGTTGCAGAATTTTTACAAGGTAAAAACATTTTTATTGAGTAGAAAAGTATTATGTACATGGCAATGCTTTAGATTTGTTTCTCAGTCATTTTCTTTGGTCTCCCTCTGATGTAACGTGGCACAGTGAGATGACCCTCCTTTTCTGACCTGGGATATTGATCATTGCTAATGGCAGTACTAATGCAGATTAGTTAATTGAGTTCATCTGGTATGACAGGGTTGTTTCTTCTTAGGGTCTTGAGAAAACAGTCAGATGGAGTATTTTCATTGATATTGTTTTGAAGTTCCCCATACCAATTTGCTTGCTATTTAGGTTTGGTCAGGGCCAGATTTTTGTTTTGGTGAATATTAAATAAATAGGCATATCTGTGTGGATTACCAGGTGTAAACTGGTGGTCCCAAGGCCCCTGTGCATCTTTATAGAAGTTCATAATTGAATCACTCTCTTTATATACAAAGCCAAAGATCCAAGATTTTTTTGAGGTGCCCTCTTTTTATGTGATATTGTGAGTAGTCTTTTCCACTCCTGGACATATCCTGTTTAATTTGGAGTCTTTGAGTCTCTTTGTCAGTGAGACAGCAATGCCACTTCAGCTTGGGGTGGTGGAGTACAGCCATGTCACAGCAGAGCTCTGCTTCCATGGATGGAGATCATGGATTGTCTCTCATCTTCTCTCATTTTTACCTGGTTGGTAACAGAAAATGCTCCCTTGAGTGTAATGGCATAATATCAACCTGTTTAACAGTTGCCAACCCTTCTGAGGAATAAAGGTGTGAGTGTTTAAAAAATAAAATTAAGCAAGGTATTTTTCTGTGCTGATTCTATGATTTTATGGCATGAATTGACTTAAATCAGATATAGATACTTTTCACTTAAAAATGTAAAAAGCAGTAGTAATAAAATGCTGAGTAGCTTTTGGAAACCCAGGGAGGAATGGGTGGTAGTAATGAGAAGTCTACTTGAACTGAAGAGGGAGACTGTAAGAGTAAACTGTAAAGTGTACATTATGCTTCAGTCCTACTTCAGTGCTACTATTCCAAATGATTATTCGTGTTTGCTTGGACACTTCACGTTTTGATGGGCATCACAAAGGTCATCAATTTGGAAAGCTGAAGCTGTTCACTGTTAAATAATTTTCCCTGAGCTCTAACTTGTATTTTGGATATTTGGCTTTCCTGAGTGTCAGTAAACACACATTCAAAGTGAGCACTGTGTTTCAGAGTCGAGGTGAACCAAGGGTTGGAACCAAGGCTGGGTTTTGGTAACACTCCAGGGCCTCCCTCAGCTGTCAAGTGTTATTTTAACTGTTGGTGCAGGTGCTGCAGCAAATACTGAGGTATTACATGGGAATTTTAAAGTGATGTTGATATCACTTCTGTTCCAATTAGTTGGAAGTCCTCTTGGGCAGTTACTGATTTCTTAATTACTTTTGTAATGTTCTGCTTTTCATCAGGCACAAACAAATCTATATACTAGAAATGAATGTAGAGTGGAGATCCTACCATGGTCTTGTATTACTCTGTAGCACTTAAATGCAAGCACATGCTAAATATGTAATTGATGTTCTTCTAAAACTAACATAATACTTAAGTAGACCTTTGTAGGTGCTATGAAGAGTTTGAAGTGAGGGCATTGTTCTTCTGTGATAATGCTATTTTTTTATGGTAGCACTAAATGATGTAAAAGAGATTTTTAGTCCTCTACAGTTGCAGGAACTCAACAGGTAGATCTGCTATACAGCAGGTATTTTTTGAGTGCTGATCTTGATGATGTTGATATCTTCATAGGAGATGGAAACCCGAGTTTTGCATTCAAAAAATGATTCATTTTCTTGGTGTAAGGAATGCAGCTTGTCCAAATAAATACATAAGCTGTTCAAGCACTAAGTGTATTTGAAAATTTACAGTTATGTATCTTAACAATTAAACAATTCTTAAAAATTCATCCCTCTAACAGAACTTTTTTTGTTTCAAATTAATTTTATTTATTTTGAAGGAAAAAGGTCTTGAGTGTAAAAAGAAATTCTTTTTCAGATGACAGGATTCAAAAGTTATTAGGGTAACCTTCTGGATATATAACAAGCTATGGTAAAAGGCTTGTAAAATTCCCATGGTTTCCACAGTAAAATTCATCTCTTTTCTCCTATGTTGAGACAATAACTTGTGTTTGCTAAAGTATATCTTTTAAAAATCCCAATTGCACACCAATAATTTGACGATCCCTGGCTAGCGGTGGCTTTTGAATAGTAAGATTAGAATATCTTTTGTCTGTAATGGGTTTGATTCAGTGGCTAAACCCTGCCAGACACAGTGCAGGGATGAACGTGTTTAGCTTTCTCATCAGTCTTCTAAACTGTGAACTTATATTATTTATTATCCACATTTTCGCTGTTTTGAAATGTTACTTTTGCTACTTGGCGAGAACAACTTGCTGAGCAGTTCTGTATTTTCTATATTAGTGTCAACATTTTTACTCTTTCTGTCTTATAAAAGATGAATACCATATTATGATTCCACATGTACACAATGAAAATTTCTCGCTTTTGCCCCTGACAGTTTGGTCATAGTTTTTGTTGTTTTGTAGCTTTTCCTTTTCTTTCTGTTATTGCACTGTTTGGCTTCTGCTTCTAAGCTGTGTTTTTCCACTGTAATTGATGTTTTTCTTCAATATTATTTTTCTGAAGTTTGGAGAGGGGTGTGTTGTTCTGACTAGGTTGAAATGGGACTGTCTTGTTTCCTTACAAGGTTTTGGTTTTTAAAATATTACCTAAATGTTCTCACACATTTGTCATCTGTCATTTTAAGGGAAAAGTATGAATTCTTTCTCTTAGGGGATTACTCAGAATTGATTTCAGATAGGCTTTGCTTAAAAAGCTGGTATACATAAATGTTACTAATTTTCATTTGCATAGATATGTTCGTGCTATTATTTTGTTAATAACAATTATAAACATCACTGGAATCTAAGGCACCACTAGTTTTAAATTCTATTATCCACTCCCATCAGGTGATCAATTCCTATGATCAATTTTGTATCAAAATGAGCAAATTTCGTGAAACTGACAAGTACAATTCTATTACTTTTAAATTGGAAAAATAATAATTTTTAGAGGTTCCAGAAATACTTTAATGCTGGTAGCCCAAGACTTATAGCAGATGTAATGCTGCTGTTATGGTGCAACTTTGCTTCCCCCAAATTTGCAGCTCTTCATAAATTGTTGTGCAAGGAATTAGCCAATTAATTCCAATTAATTGGCAATTAATTCCAATAGATAGTGACTACTTGCATCATCTTGTGCTTTCTGAGTTAGACCACTGAGTTATAAAACATAAAGAAAATACAGATGCCACTGTCTCCTGAATGATCTCCTGCCATTCTCCACATTTTGCTCATTCAGCAATTTGATAGGGACCTTTAACATTTTAGTCATACTATTAATACTAGATTATATGTATACTAATTTATTAGCAAACATGACTTTTTTCGTGCCCTGGTTTTTGATTTGTTCTCAAGGACTCAAATATTCTCAGTAAAAAGTTAATTTGTCCACTCATGAACTTTCTTATTAGTTTAACATTCATCTGATATGCAACTGTATTTTTAGAGAGATTGATTTTTTTCTATTGGAGTGGAAAGGAAGCAGAGTAGGCTGGTGTTGTTCCAATGGGAGAATAGTGCTTCATGGAATGCTTCTGCTTCTTATCGTATTTACTGATTTGGGGACTGAGTAGGGTAGTTAATTTATAAAAACCTTTGCTACCTTTTTTCTGATAGTGATAGAGTAAGGATACTTTAGACTGTTCAGATGGTTTTCTTTGTCTGTTTTGCAGATTTTTTTTCTGTAAAGTTCATGGAAGACATACTGCAAGTGTGACCCTCGTCTTTCTGTGTCCAGTTGTTTCCTACTGATGTCTGTATGATAGTCGCAAGGCATTTATGTTTATTAACCTTTATTCAAGACAAAATAACTTTTCAGGAAAGTTCTTTTATTGGGGGAAACATAAGACTTCTGAGAGTGGGTCTCTTCTTTCCCTTTCAGCCGAGTGATCTGATCTTGCTTTCTTATTGGACTGACTATCTGGCCATGCCATGTTTCTTGAGTAGATGTTTTGCAGGGTTTGGGAAGAGTTTGTGAAACTGCCCTCCAGCTGTAGTCTGAAGGTGCAGCAGTAAGCTCCCTGTGGGAAATACTGAGTTATATTAGTTGCTTTTTGATAATCTGTTTGTTTCAACGGCTGTTTTTCTGTGTCTGAGGCTGCTGCCATGCACCATGGAAATGGCAAATGTTAGTTACAGTTATCACTATCTTTCACAGTTGCAGTTACCTGTCTAGGTGGTCTTAGGGGCAAAATACAAAAGTTGCAAAAAATTTAGTAGGTCACTGTAAATGAACTTTGTGTCAGCACTGCGTGTTCTTGATTAGGGAGGTGGCTGCTGCAGCTGCAGTCTGTAACTGTTTTTTGTCTTACAGTGATGTTGAATAAAACACTCAGTGCCTGCAAAACATTTAGCAGATAAACCTTATTTTTTAAGATAAGCAGGAGCGGTATATTGTTTTTCCCTATTTTCCCTTAACTTATTAATTTAAATGAACATGCCGATATCTAAAATTAACCCTGTTACATGTAACTCATTCTTCCTTTCTAGATTTTGGTCTTAATTTGTGTTGTTTATTTTTCTCTTTATTTTTAACAATCCAGAAAATCAGCTGGAGTGATTTCTAAAAATAGTAACGTATGTAGCAAAGCATTTCCTTTTCCTGGGAAACTGCATGATTCCCTTGCAAAATCAGAAAACTACATCTGTTTGAAACACTGCAATTGGCAGATGGTGTGGGGGGAGGAAAGAAGAGAGGAAGGATTTGGTGGAATGTACTCCTAAAAAAAAGTCACACTGTCTCAAAGAGGAGATAACTGATTTCTTGCGCATTTACAACACAAACTGTGTTTATGGAAATTTTTTAGTTTTGAAACTTTTAAATGTTACTTCTGTGCAAGTTAGAAATTGTCTGACATCAGCCTTATTTGTTAAATTGATGGTTATTTGGAAAATGAGATCTCTGAAAATGCCACTTCAGTTTCCTTACTGATTGCCTTTCAATTCTATGTTGTTTGAAAGGAGGTGTGAAAACATTAAAGGAAGTTTTCTGTTACTCTCTTAGGTTTTCAGTACTTACTCCAATGAAGACTACGATAGACGCAATGAAGAAGTTGACCCTGTGGCAGCCTCAGCTGAATATGAACTTGAGAAAAGGGTGGAAAAAATGGAAGTGTTTCCTGTGGAAATTGAAAAAGGTGCAAATCAAACCCTGAACATTTGCAATGAATACTATGTGTACAAAAGATAAAACCATTTTCAACTGTACATTCCCAGAATTTAGATCTTGAATTTTCGAATGTTCGTCTGGGCTATGATTTATGGGTTGTTCTGATGAATTTGGTGATTGCTAGCTGGATAGGCCTCTACTAAGTGTAAATTCCCATACTCAATTGAAGTTAGGAAGACTGTAGGACAAAAAGTCTTCAGTATCTAGATATAAAATATATTGTCTTTTTTCTCTTTTTATTTTTAGTGGATTTTCGTATCTGTTGTGGGAAGGACTTGAAATGTTTTGAAACAATACTGCAAGTTGTTACATTATGTGTCATGCAGCTAATGTTAAACTTTTGAATCCCTTAGGTGACAGGGGTCTGGGCATCAGTATCATTGGAATGGGAGTTGGTGCTGATCAGGGATTGGAAAAACTAGGTATTTTTGTAAAAACGATAACAGATGGTGGAGCTGCTCAGAGGGATGGACGGTGAGTTTTTCATTGAATTGATCATGCTTTTTACAAATTTCTAACTGGGCCCAATTACTTTCATTAGATATGCTGAATACTGTGAGTGAAAATGCAAAAGTTGAATGCAGCTTTTATATTCCTGCTGCATTAATTTTAAAAAATGGGGGTATTATTTATTGTAGGATATTTTTGCTAAGCAAATGGAGATCTGTTTACAGCATGTGTAAGAAAGCCTTAGCATGAAGCTCATGTGTAGAAATACCACAGAATCGTGTTGACACCCCAGGACACCAATCACTGTAAATAGTACAAAAAATACCAAGTCAAATACTAAATTGTGTAATTGTAATCGGTGATTTACATAGTAACTGAGGATCAGGAGACTTTTTAAGCCATGACTTTCAATGGACTCAGAATTTATCATTATAAATACTAGTGAGTTTTAAGTTATATTGGTCAAAAATATTTCAAGCCAAAATAATACTGTTTAACTGATAGCTAAGCATTTATTTATTTTGCAGAATTCAAGTGAATGATCAGATTGTTGAGGTTGATGGCATAAGTCTAGTGGGAGTTACTCAGTTCTTTGCTGCCACTGTATTAAAAAACACCAAAGGCACAGTGAGGTATGTATGTTTTCTATGAAGTAACACTGGTTTTTTTGGTCATTTTTCATTCATGGAGAAAGGAAAACCATAATATGAAAAATCTACAAAGTTGTTGTAGAAGGCAACAGTATGGCAAACTCTTCTTAAGCATCTCTTAGGATTTTTTGATGCAAGATAATTTGTTTTTCTCCTGTAGGTTTCTCATTGGGAGAGAGAAGCCAGGGGCTGAGAGTGAAGTAGCCCGTCTCATTAGTGAGACCTTAGAGCAAGAGAGATGTCTGTATGAGCAGCACTATGTTCACGATGATACAGAGCAGGTAAAAGACCATACAGATTTACATACTTTTAAAAGTACATGATTACAACTACATGCAGTAACTTCTGCTAATAGAGTAAGTGGGTTTTGTTAATTGAATTGAAGCAAAAAAGGATAAAACAGATAACTTGTTAAAAACAGGTAACTTGTTAAAAACAGGAAAATGCAAACTTCATACACTACCATTCTCAAGGCACATGGTTATCACTTTACCAATAATGCAAAATATATTTGTAACTATCAGCTGTGTGTGATTATTTGGTGCCTCTTTTACTTTGCTCTCTTTTGTGGAACTTTGAAGGTGCTTGCAATTCATCTTTTTCACTTATCATAGGTATAAGAAACCAAAAAGGGATAGTAACTAGTCAAGAAAAGCTTTGCAGCTGTTTGGAGTCCCTGATTGTGTGCCTTGGTTATTGCTACCATAATGCAAAAGTGTCTGTGTGTGTGTGTGTGTTACAGAATGTCATGATTTTCTGATTTTGTCAGGATGATGACTATGAGGAGGAGGAGGAGGATACGTACGAGTCACATTTACGTGGAAAATCTGTAGAAGTTTTTGATCTTCCTGAAAATGAAGACATTGGTTTACTACTGGATATGGATTCAACACAGTCTGTTCTTAAATTTAAAGAGGTGTTGTAGTAGTTTCTTAAATACTCTTTGTGATGTGCTGGGAGCATCTGAACCTTGCAGGATTTGGGTATAATCTCTTTCATGTCCCTCTTGAGGTTTTGGGTTTGTTTTTTCCCAACATCACCAATAAATCTTTCTGGTTAGTACATCGAAATGTAGATATTCTCTTATTTTTTTTATCCCAGTTTCCCTATGCATATTTATATTAAATGGCCTTTTGACTTAAAGAAAATGAAGCCCTTGAAAGCATTAGAACCCAGCACCACCTCTGTGCTTTTTATGTCTGAACACTGCATTAGACTGACAGGATGCTTGTCTTAGTTTTTCTTTGGGCCATTGGCCTTTGCATGTCTTTGCTGCACAGTAGAACAGCTTTAGCTGCAGAGCAGAGCATAGAGGGACAAGTGAGGCCCGTTCTCTGTGAGATCTCCTTCAGGAAGACCAGAAATATGTATCTAATCTCTTGGTTTAGTCCCTGCAGTCTCCTGGGAGATCTCTGTGCACATAAAAGCACTTGGTTCTGTAGATAGGCGTGTTTTTGGCATCGAGGGTGTTTTTGTGGTGTATTTTTTGGAAGTAACGTATTTGCAAACCCAGTGGGGCATTCCAGACTGTGAATTGCAAGTTAATATAATTGGAAATAGTACGGTTCTCTTTTCCCAAGGTTTTTATAAAGGAGCATATTTGCTTTATTCAGGGCTGGGGGATTTAGTCAGGGATTTAAGTGGTACAGTCTTTGGCATTTAAGGGTCCAATCTTTTTTGGTAGATTTAAGTGTCTGTCATTTTCACTACGGGAGGAGAAAAATACACTGCAAAGAAACTGTTTCATCAGATGGTGTAGTTGCTACATCAGCTTATTTTTGTGAAGAATTAGTAGTTTGCAGACCTCCTTAAGTTTGTTCTCTCGATAATGTTGGTGATGCCATTGGGGAAGTAGAAATTGCAGGCTGTTGATCTCTAGAGGACATTTACAATTTTTCTAGCTTAGGAAGCATACCAGCAGGCTGCAGCCTCTTTTCATAAGTGCTATATTTACTTGGGATAGAATTGTAGTCTCATCTAGAAACATTACTGTGCTGTTACTAACAATCTAAATGAAGAATAATCACGGATTCACTTGTTTTAATTTGTGCTTGGTGCACTGCGCCTTTCCAAAGAAAAAATCCCCCCCAGGGTTACAGATGGAAATAATTAATACTTGTTAAAAAAAGTCTTTCCATTTGGCTCTACATGTAGCCTTTTCCGTTTCTAATAATCCTATGAAGATTTGTGGTGTAAAATGTAATTTTCTGTACTCATACAATCTTTTTCATTTGTTTCAGCTGCAATTAAAACATGCAGTAACAATAGCTGAAGTGAATCAACTGAAGGAGAAAGTAAGTTTTCAAAGAATCTTATTATTTGATGATGGATTTTTTTGTTGGGTGGTTGTTTTTGGTATTTTACTTCTTTTTTATTTCTATGGCTACTAATGTTACCAGGAATAGGCTCAAAACAGAAGGCAGAATCCATTTTGGCCTCAGGCACTATCTATTCTACGTTGTGCAGACATGTCTAAGATGCAGAACTATGCTCAAATTAAAAATAAAATAAAAACACCCTACACAAAACAAACAATAAACCCAACCAAACAAAACAACCCAGTCCCAGAATCCCTTCTGTGCCATTATAGAACGAATGCTTCAGTATTACTGCTTAGAGCAACTGAATATAGTGGAGTACTATATGAAACAAGCTCCTAAACAAATAGGAGAACATTATCAGTGGATAGAACCTGTCCTATTTGAGTATAGATTTGACACTAGCAGACAATGGTTTGTGGCTGTCTTTCTGTTTCCCTTCCTTCCCTCCTCAAGTTTCTGACCTGCTCTGGGCAGTTTTTCCCAGCTTTTTTTGGGTGGAGGATTCATACAACACTTCTGCTTACTTTGAGAAAGGGTTTCTTGTTCTTTTCTGCTGCTTTTTCTACTGATGCAGATTTGTGTGTGGCCTTTTTCAGGAAATAGTGCTTGTGGGCCAGCAGCTCCTTTTATTCCATTGCCCTTCTGTATTGCCTTGCTCAGAAATGCATACCCTAGGCAAGTTGCTACACATTGCTGGGAGCAGGTAGCAAGTGGGGAGGGAATAGTGCTTCAGATTGCAATAATTTTCAATAGCAGTATCTGTTGAGGTCTTTCATGCACTCTGCAGTTGTTGAGAGCTCCAAGTGTAGAGAAGCGAGGCGAACAAAACTACTTTGTGATGTGATAGTTCATATTTTGATTTCTGACAGTGTTCCTCCTCTTTGTGTTCTTGAAATTTGGCCCAAGTGGATTGCCAAAAGGCTGTTAAAAATGAATACAACTTACAGCTCCATTTTTAATTCAAGAAATTCTTGGTCCTTTCAAAATCTCTGTTCCATCAGCAGATGATCTTCGTTGGCTTCAAAAGCAGTGATTTCCTCAGTGTAAAAGGAGGCATGGACAAACTAAGGGGTATCTTGCCTGTTTGCTCCTCCAGGCCCTGCAGAACTTCATATGTTAACATTCCCTGTTATAATGTGGCTGAAGGGATGGCATCACTTTGCTTTATTGAGGGAATGTTTGGTGGTTTTGTCCATTAGCTCAAGGAAAACAAACCATGCATATGTCATCATTCGTTAGGAAGACCAATGTCATACAAAGTACCAGGGAATGTCAACTGGTCTCAGCTTTATTCGAAAAGTAGTTGGTAACAAAGTAGTAGGACAGAGAGCATGTCTTATACAAGTTAAGATTCTCCAAGTGTTTAAAGGTATTCAAAATAGGCCTCTCCAGAGGTATTAAGATACAGTGAGATCTGGAAAATATAAGCTAACAATGAAGATCCTGCTCATTTTATCTCTAGAAAAAAGTGGTACCAATGAGGAAGTAGTAACAGACTCTTGGGTTTCAGTTCTAAACTGGCGTGAATTAGCAAGGGCTGATGGCTTTAAAAGCTGTATCTGGTTTGACTATTACTGATAGGTATGTAATCGTAATTAGCTATTCTCTACTTAAACATGTATGAACAACTGGTTTTTATTTCATCTTTTAGTTTAGATTAATTCCTTAAGTATTAAATGTTTTCAGTTAAAAATCGTTGAAGAAGAAAAAAATGAATGGAAATTTAATCGAGCCCAACTACAGCAAAACTTGGATGAAAGCAAAGAGAAAATTAAAAAGTTAGAGACTTACTGGTTAGAGGCACAAAATTTATGCAAAACAGTAAATGAGCATCTTAAAGAGACTCAAGAACAATGTGATGCCCTTGAAAAGAAATACAGCAAGGCCAAGAAATTGCTTAAAGATTACCAACAAAAGTAAGTACCCCAAAATATTTGGTCTCTATTTATTGCTTGCATGTTTTGTACGTTTTGGGGAAAGCTGTCAACAATACCCAGGAGTAGCATTTGTTTAACACCCTTTCTTTTCATTTATCAGAGTTTAGTGAAGCATTGGGCTATAAATGCTGAATTCTTCCATACCTTAAGTCACCAACTTCTGGAAAGGTTCTCCAAATACTTCACTGCTGCTTTTGATTCTTAGCTTAGGAAAAATTATTTTATGTCTCAATAGCAATTTTTTTTCAAACAACTTAGTTGAGAAGCTGTAATGCATCTATACTTTTGGAAGGGCTACTTGAAATTCGACATGAGACGTTTGACAATACCTTTTGCTGTTTGAGAAAAACCATTTGACTGATTTAAATGTTCCAGATAGAGCAGGCATTAAGGAATATTTAATAAGAGTCAGATACGTGTGATTCAGTCTGAGTTTGGAGTTATATCTTGTAGGGGGAGTAAAAAGAATTTTGAGAAAAATTGAGTTTGGGATATGTATCCAGCCCATTAAAATGGCAGCATGAAAACAGTATCTTCAATCTATTAATGGGTTTGGGTTTTTTTAGCAGAAGTAATATTGCTTAGTAGATAAGCCTGTGTAAGACTTGAATGCTGTTGTTGTGCAGTTCTGTCTAATTGTTCTACCTTCTTTCCTCTTAGCTAAACAAGAGCTAATTGCAAAATGTTTGTCTTGATAATACAGAACACAACTGTTGCTTTTGGTAGTTACTGTAAGCATATAATTCTCTTGTCCCCAATTTCTTCACTTGTTATTTATTTTTAAAGGCAGTTTATATAATCTTTGCTCTGTAGTCCACATCCAGAAATGTTAGTTTTCGCAGTACATTTTTGTCTTGTTTGGTGAGCTTTTTAAAGGTCTCCTCTCCCCTCTCCTCCCAAGCTTGTCCACATGGAAGTTCAAAAGTATGTTGACTGCTAACATGCTAGTTTCCATTTCCTCACTGTTTAGCAAATTCCCATTATTCATTTGACTGTCCCTGAAGCTTTGGCATCTTTTGTAGATATTTTATGCTTATTTCCTGGTTTATATATTATTCCATATAATGCAGGCAAAAGCAGCTTTATTTTTGTTTCCTTCTTGTGGTCATTTTTTTTTTTTTTAAACCCAGCCATCACAATTTCTGTAAGATGAACCAAGTAAAAACTTGAAATATGATTTATTTTCCTACAAAGAATTTTACCATAGCTTTTGGAAGGAAAATACTGTGTGTGCATGTATCTTTGTGGAATAGAGCAAGACACAATGATTGGAGTTGTGCATGTATTTCAGACTTAAATGCATATGCAACTCACCATCATTAAAAATAGATGGTTGCAACTTTGCAGAAAAAGTGTTGCCACATATCCTTTTTCTGCCCAGAGTAAGTTATACTCATATGTATTTTCTTTTGAAGACAGTAGTAAGCATAAAAACGCATAGGTCATTTTATGACATGACAAGATTAATGAATCAGTTATATAAACTGATTTTTGTCACCATGAACAAATGGAATGCTTTTTAATAAATGCAGTTGTGCATATTTCTATTTTATGTATTTTTCTATATTACTGTTTCATAGATATGTATATATTTCTTTCACCAGAGAAATAGAATTTATGAAGAAAGAAGAAGATCATTCACGGCTACTTGCAGAAAGAGACCAGAAATATGCAGAACAACTGAAAATATATCAGGAAAAAGTAAAGCAGTATTATATTTTGAAATAAATTTCTGCATTCCTGAAGAGTTGTCACTCACTTCTGAATTTTAATTCTTCCAGATTTTGGAACTTGAAAGTAAATTAAAAGTATATGAGAAAATGCCTTATGTGTGTGAAGATGGCAGTTTATTGGAAGGTGGATGTCAAGGTCCAGGCCAATCTAATGAACAGTCAGAGATAAAAGAAGAAAATGAAAAAGAAACCAAATCAATAGAAGAAAGAATAAATTCTTTAGATACACTAATTTCTGGTAAGTAGGTTGTAGGATTTTTGACTAATTTTGAAAAATTAGGAAGAGTTATATGTGTAGTGTTTTTTTTGATGTTAAAAGAAGTGAAATGTGTGCTATTTTTTACTGACTGGGTCAATGTTTGATCTGTAAGTTTAGGTTTCCCCCAACGTTTTTAATATTGTTGTAATGTATTTTTTTAAATGTTGTAGGAAAGAGGAGATAGATGGAGAGACAGCCATTTTAACTGTTTCTAAGAGTCTCTATCAGTGAAACCAATAACGTTAATGAGACTAAAACACTGAGATATGTCAGTTAAAATCCATTAATTTTAGGCTATGATTTACAGCAAAACTTGCTACATTTTTTTGTCTTCTAATTTTATGCCCAGAATGTTATAAAATATCAGAGGGGGGTTCAAATAAGAATTTATTTTTAAAATATTTGTTAAATGCTTGTGCCCTTTTTAAAGAGTTTCTGTCTTAAGGTTGGAAAGCACACTCAGGGCACAAATTTTTATCTATTTGATAACTAAAATTCAATCTTTAAGCCGCAATACAATTATATTCTGTTGGATTTTATTTTTTTTTTAATTGAAGTTGAGAAGAATTATATTTCAAATTAATTAGAAATTGCTATCACAATATGTTAAAATAGTGTATAATGTAAACAGCTAGAATAATTCTGATCTAAATGCTGAATACCTTTCTGGACAGTGTGTTGGTGAACTTGTCTACTAGTTTTGGCTGGTTTTTTTGTTTGGTTTTTTTAAAGTAAGTATTTGTTGCAGATTTTGATGCTTTTGTTGGAGATACTCCCAGATTAGACACCAGTGCCCACAAAGCAAAAGCTCAGCTTGCTTTGAAAGTAAAACGTCAGCCACCTTCTCGATCAAAGCTGAAAGAATCTCTTGGGGTGGGACAACAGACTGCAAGTCTACAGGTACTGATATTGGTAGATAACCATGCATTCAGGAACCTGAATGTGTGTTGAGATTTGTCTGTATTTGCAATTTTAAGTGTTGTCCATGATGCATTTAGGCTGCCAAAGCATCATATATTTATGCTGTATCAGATGAAAAATGCTTTTTGGGTTCATACTATTTATGTAAACTTTGGCGTGGTTTTGGTGGCACAGTTAATTTGAAGTTCACAAAGAACTGTTCAAGTGTGTTGTGTTCTGCTCATTGAAAGGCTTTGGAACAGTGATACGTTGTGAAATGTACTCATTTATCATATTTTTCCTTCATCTGAAACAAGTTAGTTACCAAATTTCCTCAAAAACTAAACACTTCTGAAATGTTTCACTGTTCCATAAGTCATTTTAGTTCACAAGAAGTACACCAGTAAAATGTTGTATGGTGTTTCTGGAAAACACCTTAAGGTGTATATAGTTGGTATGTGAGACAGCCTGTTGTAGAACATTGAACTAATTCAGGTAGACTGAAAAGAGGTTGCCTAGAATTGGAATGGCCAAGATGGACCAGAACATTTTTCAGTTAGCTAGAAAAAAGGTGATTTGTGATGTGCAGGAAGATCTGTATAGACATGAATAACAGAAAGCCTGTAAATTGAGCTTCCTGTGTTTTAGATAGTATCCACAAGTGAGTGCGTTCACAAAATTTTCTGAACTGAGGAAGATTGTGCAACATAACGTATCCTTCCATCCTCATAAAAGATCATACAGTAAATGAATATACGTCATGTTTATTGTAAAATGACTTTTGAATTTGTTGAAGGATGAGGATTCAGAAGACACTGTTCTCAGCAGAGAACCTTCCAGTATGTACCTAACCAAGACCTTAGAAACAAGTGAAAAATTACCTCTCCCACGCCTGGATGATGCAGATCGAAAGAGCGAAAAGCCTGAAAAAAGAGAAAGCACAGAAAGTCCTCTAGAGTCAAGTCCTTCTGCTTCCACACACTCTTCTCCAGTACACAAACCAAACAATGAAAATAGCACCACCACTACTCGTTCACCTCCTCCTGAAGAGATGACTCCTAATTCTCCTCAAGGGTATCTCAAGAATGTTAAGCAAAGAGAAGGAAAAGGGAAAGGGAAAGATGCCAAGGGTAAGACTTAAGGGTTTATAATCAGCCTAGTCACTACTAAACATTATTTGATGAAAATATTTGGCTTTTTTTCTTGTGAGTAATTAAAAGAGATCTCATATAATCTTTAAAATGTTTGATATTTTCTGTAATCAACTAGCACAAGTGTGTAAAGGCAGATGATACTTGCTGTCTTTATAGCTGAGACAAACCCCTTCTTTTAATCCCCTGAAACAGGATTTGTTTTATGCTCTCCTCATTTTATGTGTTTTAAGACTTAAGCAAAAATAGTCTGTAACCCAGCAGTCCAAGAAAGATATTAAGCTATTAGAGAGTGTCCAAAGGAGGGCAGCAAAGATGGTGAAGGACCTTGAGAAGTCATATGAGGAGTGGCTGAGGGCACTTGGTCTGTTCAGCCTGAAGAAGAGGAGGCTGAGGGGAGACCTCATTGAAGTTACAACTTCCTTGTGAGGGGAAGAGGAGGGACAGGCACTGATCTCTACTCTGTGGTGTCCAGGGACAGAACCTGAGGGAATGGCCTGAAGTTGTGTCAGGGGAGGTTTAGGTTTGATGTTAGTAAAAAGGTTCTTCATCCAGAGGGTGGTTGGGCACTGGAACAGACTCCCCAGGGAAGTGGTCACAGCACAAAGCCTGACAGAGTTCAAGAAGTGTTTGGATGATACTCTCAGGCACATGGTGGGACTCCTGAGGGTGGTCCTGTGCAGGGCTAAGGGTTGAACTCAGTGATCCTTGTGAGTCCCTTCCAACTCAGCATATCCTGTGATTCTGTTAGTTAAAAAAAAATCCAAACCACTTATCAAGACAAGGACCTAATATATAAGTGATTTTGCTTTCTTTTCTACGTTTTTTTTGTGATAGCAGAAGCATTGCAAACATCTTTTTTTTTTAATTTGCCCCTTGAATTGCTAATTAATGCAGTACATCAAAGACGAGGATTAGTATTAAAAGCTCGCTCTTTGTGGGCAAAATGACACTAAATGCTACTTTCTGCTAGATTGTTGCTTTCTAACTGTATTTAAGTGTCTACCTATTATTTCATTGAAATAATGCTTTCTATTACCTTCCATCCATTCATGTATCAGTCTGTATTTTAACCTGTTGTGCTGCATTTAAGAAATTGCCTCTTTCCTTAAAATATTACCTCTGGAAATAGAGGTGGAAACAAATGTCAATATTAAAAGTAATTCTACTGGTTTTGAATTTAAGTTGACAGGAAAAATAACCAGTTTAACTGTAGTGATAATTTATTGGATGTTACATGTTTAGAGTGGTTAACTAATTAGCTAAAGTTCTGATGTTGGTTGGAAACTACAGATCAGATATGCAAAAAAAAAAAACTAAAAGAGAAAAACTGTTGACTATCCTATGATAATTCTGTTTGTAAGCTTTGAGATAATACTTCCTTAAATATGTAATGGTTATTAGCTGATGGAGTGGTAGGGAGTTGTCCTCAGTTTTGTGTAGTAAACACAATTTTTGGGTTTTATGTTCCTTGAAGGCATCTGTATACATTACATCATGTCAGGAGTTGTCTTGAAGGCAAATCTTAGAATTTATTTTGTCTCTCAGAAAACAAATTGCAGGTCTTTCACAGGTAGCTTAGTTATGAAACACTTGATTTGCAACACAAAAGGTATTTCAATTATTTGAAAAGCATCTAGTAGCCTGAGAATTTAAGTACATTTAGGACTCACAGTAATCTGTCACAATCCATTGACAAGAGGTAGTGTGATGCTGAAGTTACTTAATTTCACTTAACGACTGAAAAGTTGGTATTGAACATCCTTCCTTTGGTGAAAACTGAATCCTAAGAGGGGTTGTGTTCCAGTTATGAAAATACAAGTCTTGGAGGAGCATTGAAGTCAGTTGTTCCTTTAGAATAGTCACAGTTTGAATAACATTTCCAAGAAACTCAGCTTGTTAGGATCTGTCTGCTGTGCAGATTCTGACTGTCATGTTTGGTTAAGCACACTTTCTGGAGCTGGCAGCTTGCATACGTAGCTACTGTTCAAAGTAACTGGTCTGGACTAGCTACTGAACCAAAAAAAATTACAAAAGGAACATCTATAATACTTCAAGCATAATAAAGGATGATTAAATGCTGTATTACTCAAATGAGTTGCTTTAAAAATGAGTTTCTTTCATGTATCTTGTATTGGTTATCTAGTTTTGATTATCTAGTATTTTGAAGTTGACATTTTACAAAAGAAAGAGGTACTTTTTTCTAAGTCTATCTCAAACCTTTTTTTTTGTAATTCATTGAAGCAAAATACTGTGGTAAGTTTTATCTTTGTGTAGGCAGAATAGAATTACTATTTATCAAAAGCAGTATTTTTGAACAGTCATAATCAACTGTTGTGTTGCCATTATTCCATGGTGCGGCATAGCCAGAATGATGGGAAGATGCCATTGAGAATAGCTTTGGTTGGTATGACAGTAGTATTTTCAGTTAGTGTTTGCATGCAAGAATGTGAATTTTAATACTGTCACTCAGGTTTTAGTATCTGACTTACAAGCGTCATCATTAGTACTTGAAACTTGCTGATATTTCTAGAATAATGTTTTTATTTTTCACCCCTCTATGAAAAGCAGAAGAAAAGAGAAATGAAGACAGGACAGCAGAAGCAAATGAAGGAACATCAGGAAAGTCCAAAAGGAGATTTCCGGATTTTGGGTAAGATTTTATTCATGTTCCTTTGGAAGAAAATTGTGTTCTGTGTTACTTTTGAGAATATCATGTTACACACAGAATTACACACAGAATTAATAAGGTTGGAAAAGACCATGGAGATCATCAAGTCCAGCCTTTACCTAGATTAACAACCTATCCAACATCAGTCTAACATCTATACCATCTAAACCATACCACTAAGTTCATCATCTAACCTATCCTTAAACACATCCAGGGACGGTGACTCCACCACCTCCCTGGGAAGCCCATTCCAGTGGGAGCTCACTGTCACTGTGAAAAAGTTCCTCCTGATATCCAATCTAAACCTCCCCCGATGCAGCCTGTGTCCTCTCGTCCTGTCACTGGGAGCCTGAGAGAAGAGACCGACCCCCGCCTGACTACAACCTCCTTTCAGAAAGTTCTCCTAATAAAAAAATGTTGAGGAAATCAAATAATGTTACTTCACAGCAACATCATTGGACAGAATCTTTATCATCTTGAATTTGTAATGCTGTCTTCATGTTTTTACCACATTTTGATTTTATTTATCTATACTTTTCCCCCCCCAAAGAATTCCTTGGGGTTCTTCAGTTTTTACACGAATACACCACTTTTGCATGAATTAAATTGCAAATCCATACATAGTTTTATGCCAAAATATTGTTGGTGCCTAGGTTATAATGTTATGTCCTTCTGTTGTTATACTATAAAATAGATACCTGTTTTGCCTTAATTCCTTGCACAGTAGAAGCATCATTACACGGGGTTTGGCTGTAGTTGCTGCTTACTGAACTGTCCGCTGGAGGAAAGTAGCAGTCTTGAGTGGATTTCTGAGTTTCATTTAGAAGATGAGATTGCCCACGGGGTAAAACAGAAGTGCAGGCTGCATATTGTCTGGAAATACAGTGTGGTAACTGAACTCCAGGGATTTCAGAGAGGAGTTGCTACATTTTGCAGTAAACCTTGCGTCACAAACAGATAATGTAGTTAGTGGCTTTGCTCAAGTGGCTGTGCATTGCACAGGAACATTTATATAGCAGTAAAACTGTGGTCTTCCTCTTGGTTGTATCTGCTATATGTTATGTTTCTTTGGGGATTTTCTGTTTCTATTTTAGTTATATGTGGTCTTTGAAATGTTACTGTCATTGTTCTTAAATACGAACAACAGAACTTTTTAAATTGCATGTATAATCTGCAAAATCATGCTCTGTATAACAACACATTATTTTTTTTAACTGTTAAAATCAATGTAAAAACTAGTTTGCTGATTTAAAAATGTTGCACCATGTAAATGGAAACGCTTTGTGAAATTCATGTTTTTTCACTTCAGTGGATTACGGAAATCTGGGGGCAAGGGTAAGAAGCAAGAAAAAGAAAATCTAAGAGGTTCTCTGGATAGCAGGTAGTTATTTTGTTAGTTTAATATATACATGCTGCAGTCAAAATTTGTAACCTAAAAATTTCTTTAAAATTATCATTACTGTTTGATCTTGACGTATACTCATATGTAATAGTGGCAAAATTATAATGATAATGAAATTTATAATGATTAAAGATGTAGAGATGAGCTGCTAATCTCATTAAATAAGAAAAATACACAGAAAACTATAGAGGAAAAAACATATTAAAACTGTATTTTGCTTAGGAAGATGAATGTTGAGCAAATTGTTTAAAATTGTTAAATTATGTGAAATACTGCAAAAGTTCTTAAATTTGTGTTGTTAAATAACTCACATTATTTTGCATGCATCTTTAAAGGTAAATATCAGTTCATTTTAAGTATCAGTTGTGTTGTGAAACTGGTGAAAATAAGTGCTGTGCATTTTGAGATTGTTCTTGTTTTTAAGGTGGGGGTTGTATGTTTGAGGGGCGGGTTGGGTTATTTTGCTGTTGTTGTTTAAACACAATTTTATCTGCTTATCTCAGAGGTTCCCGTGAACTGTTGGATGACTCTGGCAACAATCTATCTGCATCAGATTCAGATTCCCCTGTTCCTACTTGCATGCCTTTCTCTTGGTTTGGAGACAGCCACAAAGAGCCTCCAATTTCTAGCAGCAGCCTGCACACTACTCAGAGTGGGCAGGATGGTTGTGAGCATGGTCAAGAGAAGAACAAAAGCAAGGTAAAAATGACTGATTTGTGTTTTGAATATTTAAGTGTTTCATCTTGATAAAGCAAAGAAACATCAGTGGTTAGTACATGGAAGCCTAAGGACTTAGTCCGTGACCATCACCTCTTACAAACTGCACTGCAGAAATTTGAGACTTTGCAGCCCTCACAAGCAAAAATGGTGTGAGTGTTCCTGTTCCCTTCTCTTCAGTTGAAACATCAGTAGAGGCTATTCAGGCTGAAGTAGCATCTAAGGGAAAAATCACAGGGTATGTTTTTTCACTGCTTTATAATTCTAAAAGTAATTATAGCTTTAGGAAAGCACAGTTTTAAAAGATAGATCTGTTTCCCAGACTAGTACATGGAGGAAGTGTACATAAATAGAGGTCAGCCTTCCAAGCAGTTGGCCAAACAGTTCTTGCCATACCGGAATGGAGTAGGGTTGGAGTACCAGACAGGTGGAGGAAGGTAGCATCCTGGTTTTCATTAACAAATTTAGTATTGAAAGCCAAAAAACACATCCATAGAACATTCTCTCCTCCAGGAAACTACTTCTGAGTAACTGATAATACACTAATAATGTAAAGCCTTTTAACCAGATCCTAAGAGTGAGATTACACAGTTCAGTTTATAGGCATAAAGTTACCATCTTTACAGTTTAAACTATTTGACAATAATATCTTTAAAAAGTAAAAAATTTAATGTGTGCACTGTTTGGTAAAACCTATTTCAATGTAAGACTGTTCCTAACAATCTTAATAACTTCATTCTTGTTTCCTTTGGACTTTATTAGATTGAAAATTACCATTATTTGAGTAACCTTATAAGCTAGGTTCATTCTCCAGTTTCACAGTTTTTCTTCACTTTAGATGGCTAAAATACCATTTTGTGTTTTCCTTTTCTTCTCTATCACTAGAGAGAAATGAGTTGTGCATTTGAAAAAGAAACTTGCCATGTTGTAGTCCATAAAGTCACTTATGTTTTGCAGAGATGACAAGTAATAAGTTTGTTTTCCATGTTTTCCAGATGCTGATTACACTAAAATGCTGTTATAATGTAGTTTTTTTAATTACTTTCTGTTTTCTCAGTGTAAACTTACAGTCCTTGTGGTAGGAATAATTTGTCTGCATATGTAGTTTTTAAATATTACAGAAAGTAGTTTTAGACCTATCCAATACCTTATGATAACACAGGAACTTAATGAGAGTTGGAACTTTTTAATCTCTGAAGTAGAACAGAACTTCACAGAATGCTGCCCAGTGTGCGTCAGTCTCGTGTATTTACAGCCCCTGCATTGTTCATTTCTGTTGAAGCATGCAGTGCCAAAAGGTGTTTCTGTAAATAACCCAAGGATCTTGAAGGGTATATGCATACATTTTGATACAATTTTTGATTAAATAGGAGTGCATGATTGATCTCTTCATTGGCCATAGCAAAGCTATCAATAGATGTTTTCTGTATTGGTAAGCATTCAGTGGTTTATCCTTTGAAGTCTTTGATTCTGAAGAACCCATTCGTCCCCTCTTCTTTCCTTCTCTCTATCTGATTCAAGTAATTTTTCTAAGCATAGTGCAAGTCCCACTGCTGCATTCTACTATTAGCAGCCATAATGTGCTTAAGCACCTCTTAAGGTTTTTATTTAGACGCCTTCTTTGTGGCAATCAAAAAGTTACAGATCATACCAGATGGGGTGCTCTTGTCCTTTCCATGTTGCCCTGAAATAATAGTCTTTTCTTCTTACTGTTGTATACTTTATCCAAATTGATTATCACTTTAACTTTCCAGCTGGTTTCTTGCCTACTGGTTTGGGTTTTTTTTGTTTCTTTCTCATGCTCCAGTATGTAATTGCTGCTCTTTTCCTTAGTGCCAGTTGCAAACCAGCAGCTGGATGACTATGCCAGTCTCCAGCTATATTTCCTCTTTGTAAAATGGTAGAAAGCTCATCCTGTTGAAGAACAGATTCTCATACATTCCTTAATCATAAAATCATATTCGTCCTCTGCAAAGTCAGGCTGTTTTCACTTTGCAATGTTTCAGATCTTCTATAAAGATGGCAATTTGACAGCGGCTGCTGGGAATTCATTCCTGCTTGGAATGAATGACTAATCATTCTAGATCCTGGCCTGGAGCTGATAATTACGTTTGCACTACAGTAACAAGGCTTTGGCTTGTTCTGCTATGAAGAGACATTAAAGCTGACAAAGAAATGTGCTTGATCACTCAGCAGTGAGTCTTGCTGCTAAACCAATATTACAGCAGGAACAAAATCATCTTCATCAAATTTAAGGAAAGAATACTCTTTTTTGTTGGTGTTAACTCAAAATGTATATATTAAGCAATATATGTCTGTAGTATCCCATATGTTCATGTGAAAGCATTTATTAAAGAACATGTAAAAGTAGAAACCATAAAATAAGAATTTTTTTATTTAAAAAAATCTTTCTCTGTTGTAACAAGTATTTTGCATTGTGTATAATTTTTGCAGTGTTTCAGCATTGATGGTGAGGAATATCATTATATTTTAACTGGTTTCTGTTTCTGCCTCTTAAAGGTACTGCCCCTGGAAGGTTTTTGTATCCTTGAAATGATATTGAAATTAAAGATACAATTCAGCAAAGTAATGAGTCAACTTCTTGCTGCTTGTGAAAACTAGAAACACAGGAACTAATATCCCGTGATTAGAGTGCTTGCAGACTTTTTAGCATTATGGAAGTACTAAAGTAAACAGTTCTCAAATTAAGCCCCTTTGCATAATCTGCCCCTTCATTTAGTCCCATTCTGTGATACACACACGTATTTATTGTTCACATTCATTATTTTTTCAGAGCAGTTTTTAGCTTCTGTAAGCTTGTGTGCAGCATTTCATTTTCATTCCAAAGAAGAACAGTATAGTATAAACTATTTATATTATTATAGGGATTTCAGTACCTAAAATTATAGAAGACATTCCTATAAACCCTCTTCTGTCTGAATTCTATCTCTTCAACAATTGAAAATCTTTGCAACTGGCTCTAAATCCTTAAAAGGAAATTACTCCTTCTAAAAACTGAATAGGAGCAAGGACTGGAGAAAACTTTACAACTGGTGCTTGGAAGCTTTACTTTTGGCTGCTTTCTAGCTTTTTCTAAGCTTTTCCCTTAAATATCATAGTGTTTGCTTTTTTACTGTTGTTTCTTAATTGTTTGTTCTTGATTATCTCTGAAAGAATGAACTGAGGGTGGCTAAAAGAAAAGCCCCTAAATAAATTTCAAGTTTGGGTTGAAGTTAATTTGAGAATAGGTTGATAGACAAAGTATTCTGTTGTTTCTGGTAATAATTTTTACATCTAAAAGACTAATTGCATTATATTTTAGAGACTTCTTTAATAAAGTAATCTACGTGGTAAATAGAACACTGTCAAGGACAGTACCACACAAAGGTAGCAGGAAAACTCAAGCTGTGATTTGGAGGGTTTTTTTGTTTGTTGTGTTATAGTGGTGAAGTTTGGTTTTTTTCTTGGGTTTTGGGGTGGATTTCTTTACTGTGTATCAGTAATTTATAGTACAAGGGAGTGTAAAGATCAAGTGTACACTCCAAAACCAGAATAGTTCAGGTTAAATTGAAATGGGAACACAAATACAGAAGTGCTCAAAGAAGGCAACTGCAAAAACTTAATTCTCTTATGGGAGCATAATTTACTGAAGAAAAATGTCTTGATCAGCTTAATTTAGGATCTGACATTATTTATGCATATGGGCATGTGGTATGACATCCTTAAAAAAGTGTTGTTAGTCAACTAGAGACTTAGAGAAAGTTACAGAAAATAATGGTAAATAATTGCTTACTGTTTGTAGGCAACAAAATTTTAGAAAGGCAAAAGTAGGATGCATGCTTTTGGAAGCTTTATTTTTCAGTAAAAACACCATAGAGGTCATGATCTGAGTTGGAAACGGGGGTAATCAAATAAGAGAATATTCTGAAAAATGCATATATTAGTAGGCTTTAGAAGGATTTTTTACCAAACTGCTGTGAAGTTTTCAGGTATAGAATCAGGTTTTTTCAGAGTCTTCAGCGTGAGTCCCAGGCTGCTTGGGTAACCTGCCTGAGCTGAGTACTGGCTGCTGGATAAGTTTTGTATCTAGATCCTGCCAGCCATATGGATCCAAAAGCTTTCTTTAAACACAGACTAAGTGTAATAACTGAATGTAAACAATAAATGCTATGAAGATTTTATTCTTTCAATATAAGTTTACATTCTTTCAATATGATAGTATACTAGGCATTTTAACCTGAATTTTGTTACTTTAAAAGAAGTCTTTTATTATTTCACTTAAATAATAATTTTATCAATCTTTTATTTCAGAAGAATTTTCTGTTTTGCAAATAATATATTCACACGGTCAAACTGCATAATTAAGGTTGATTTACAATGTTAAACTCTTTTTTCTGTTGTTTTAATGTCTGAGATGTTCAGCTTTGTCGTAGTGTTTTTACACTATTTGGTACTTTAACTACAAAGACATTTTACCTAGCTTGATATACGCCATGTGTTGTAAAAATTATTCTAAAGATATTTTACATTTACGTGGTATTTTTCATACCAAGGTTATTTTCAGATTACATGATTCTGTGCCCTGAATTTGCCACCTCAAAACTGAATTATAGAATCACAGGGTAGTTTGGGTTGGAAAGAACCTTTAAAGGTCACCTTGTCCACCCCCTCTGCAATATGCAGGGACAACTTCACGTAGATCAGGTTGCTCAGAGCTCTGTTCAACCTGACCTTGAGTGTTTCCAGGGATGGGGCATCTGCTGTGTGTCTGGTCAACCTGTACCAGTGTTTTACCACCCTCACTGAAACTGTTAGAGGAACTGAAATACAATACAATATCTTAAATCAAAATTTAAAGTTTTGGGAAAGCTTCTCCTTGGGCAAGCTCTGTATTCTCTATTAATGAGCTAATTTGAACCCTATTTGCTTTACTGTTGACTACAGTGGTTTGACTGTGGGCAGCTGTGAAGTCTAAACCTAGTTCTCGTTTTCACAAACTTTGTAAGAGATGGGGGTATATCTATGCCATGGGAATCTTAATGATCATAAACAATATGGGCTGATTTTTGTCTTTCCATTCATAGTGCTTTTATACATTTCAGTTTAATACAATTTTAGCATGAATAATTCCAACAAATGCATTTTGATTTGCTTCTCCCAAGGAGTAGTATGACTGCTGAAAAAGTAACTGCACATATTTCCTTGTGTACTTTAACTCCATTTCTGGTTATGACTGATTCCCAACACAAGATGCTCTTATTGCAAATATTGCTTTAAATTTGTTACTGTGTTTTTGAATTCAGAAGTTTTAGCAAAAACAAGTCACGTGCTTCATGTAGTTAGCGCATTTCATAAGTGTTCTAAAGGTAACTGAGTCATACTACTTTTTTTTAACCAAAATTCAAAACTACTAGAATGTCACCTTATGACCTGCTTTTCCAAGGAGTGAGTTAATAAAACGTTATTTCCACTTGTTTGCAGAGTAGAATTGTCATAGATGATACATACCATAGCAAGCCAAGTTGTGAACTTTCAGGGTTAGTGACAGAACCAAATCTGTCAGGTCGTTCACACACTTTAACCTTCTCTTCAAATGAGGTGAGTTTCAAAGTGTGTATATGTGTCTTGTTGATGTTGTTGTTCACACTACAGCATGTTTAATAGAAACAGATGTGTGTAATGTGAAACTAGATGGCTGTTCCATATTTGAATGTTGAAGAGCACTGTAAAGAATCATAAGCTATTAATGAACTAAGGACAGGGACCAGTGGTTGACACATCAGCCTGTGTGTTCTGATCCCAGTTGCATCTGATCAAATTGCAGGGTTTTTTAATTTTAAATATAATGTCATTCTGTTGCATTAATTTAAAGCAACTTGCTGGATGAGTGAAAACTGCAGCATTTTTGACCTTGCCTTCACTTCTGCGCAGGTTTGTTTTACCATAAAGTTTCATCTTAATAAAAACAAACAAAATTAGAAAAAAAAGTAGCAGAATATATTCTGATATGTGGGTAGAAATTAGATACCTGGAAGTCAGCGTTCATTCCCCTGGAGAACTAACTCCTTTGGCTACAGCTGAAATCTAAAGTCTACATTTTGGTAGCATTCTGAGAAATTGTCTCATTTGGTGGTTGACTGATGAGAATCTTTTCCTAAATTGAAGAATATAATTTATAGAGTCATTAAAAGCTGAACATAGTTATTTTAGGGAAATGAGTTGGAGAGTTTGTCAAACTGGTGGTTCATGAATGTCAGGGGGTTTATTAGCTGTCTTAAATCAGGCTTTGGTGAAAGTCTTATAATTTTCCAGTAATATGTAGAAGGTCAGAACAGTCTCACAAAGTTATAAATTCACTGACGTGAAAATCTGGAGTGTCAAAAATCATGTAACTAGTTTACAGGTTGCAGTAATGGATTTAATTTTGTGCATATTTTTATTAGAGATAACACTAATAAATCTAATGAAAGCCAGAGAAACTCCAGTTAATAATCTTATCTTTGGAAGTACTCCCTGCAGTTTTTTGAATGGAATGCTTCATGAATGGAATATGCGTTTCTAAAACTTTCAAGCAGAATAAATTGTTAGATTTTAACGATTTTATTCTTGAATATTATTCTTTGAATAGTGTTACGACTCAGTAAACTTCTGGTGCTAAAACTCAAATAAAAGCTGTCTAATTTTCCATTTGTAAACTGATGATTTAAGCCTTTTTTTGTTATAGATGAGTCTAATTCCAGTGTTCTCTCTGCTTCATGTGTTGCTTATTGTCCTGATTTCGCATGACCAGTCAAAGTTGTTTGTACCTTTTCAGTAATTACACTGAATATCAAGGATCTCTTCTGAGGAAAATGAGAAATAAACTCTGAACTGTTTTCTCTTTTGGAAAGCAGTATGTGTGAAGAAAAGTATTTAGTTCTGCTCTTAGTTTTTTTTAAATTTGTAGTCTAGGTCTAAGGAAAAAGAAAATTAATTAATCTTACAGCAATTTGGGTATTTCAAATCACAGCTGCTGGCTCATGTTCAGCTGCTGTTGACCAGCAGCCCCAGGTCATTTTCCACTGGGCCACTTTCCAGCCTCTCTGCCCCCAGCCTTTGCACATCCCCTCTATGGGGTTATTGTGGCCCAAAAGTCTGGATTTGTCCAGGTCCCTCTGTAGAACTTCCTACCCTCCAGCAGATCAACACTGACCTAACTGCATGTCTTTTGTAAATTTACTGAGGGTATGCTTCATCCCCTCGTCCAGATCATTGATACAGATACTGAACAGGATCCTTAACTTACCCTCTTCACAAGTAGAATTTCGGCCTGATGGTGGTTCATTAATATCCAGCAGGAATCATGCTAGCCAGTGTAAGAACCGCTGCTTTCAGAGGAGTGTACCACTGTATGCTGCTTTAAAAATCCTGGAACTCTTAGGAGACAGGCGATGGAAGCACCCCTTGGAGATCTAGAGGGGGGCAGCACTGAAGAGTCCGCCTCTGCTGGGCAGTTTGGAGAAGTGACTGCCTGCTAAGGTTGTTAGCAGCCAGTTACAGCAGAGGCACTTCACTCACAGATGGTTAGAAAGGTAGCTGGTAATCCTTCTAAAGTTCTTATTATGTTAAATGGTGTGATGGCAGTGGTGTTTACTAGGCCATTTTTTTTTTTTGTATTTTTATCTTCAGAGCCTTCACTATTTCCATTCTTGCTTTCTGAATCACCTGCCTTTTTGTGCAGGAGCACACAGCTTTCTCATGCTTCCATACCTTATAAGTAATTTTAGTTCTGCTTTCTGAGTTTGCAGCTGATCTTTTGTGAATGTGGGGCTGTTTTGGGAACTATAACTTCGATGTACAAATGTTCTTTCTGCCACTGAATGGACATTTGACAAAACGGTGATGTCAAGGTGTTATTTAATGACCAATAAGCATTACTCAAAAGTTGGTGTTCATCTTACCCTTTTACAGTTTCTCTTTGCTGTTCATATTCTGAAAAATAGTTAGATGTGTTTTTCTCTTGTGCAGTAGTGAAAAATTAAAATTGTACAGGATTAAATATCTTTCTGTGAGATGTCATCTAGGTGTTTTAACACAGATTTAGGTATTGCTACAGCTTCTGGTTTTAGGGTTCTGTCTTTACCAATATGAAGTAGAATTACTCCTTCAATAGATCGGAAATCTAAAAATTTTGTTTCCCCTCAGACTTTTGTGTGTCTTCCACATTGCAGGATCAGATCCAGTGTACTGTATGATCAGATCACGTGACAGGCCTACATCTCACTACCTTTGATTTGCAATCACCAGAATTATTTTGTTACATTCAATGAACTCTTCCAAATATTCCATCAAATAAGCTGGATTTTTTGTATGGCTGGGAGCTGTAGTCGTTCTCCAGAGACTTACAGGGTCATGTCTCAAATCCATCACTAGAAAAAGGCTTATTTCCACATTTTCTGTTTACAAATGATGTCTATGGCTTCCTGGGATAGGAGTGCGTATTTTCTGCTGTTTTGCAAATATCTTTGATCAATAGTGGAAGCTGCCTAATGGAGCAACCTGCAAATCTAATGCAGCCTGTACTCAATCATAAGCTAGTGAGAGATAATTTTGGATAGTTAATAAAACTTCAGATAACTGATGTTTCTGTGTCGGTACCACACTTGAATTTCTTCTGTACAGATGTTGAGTTCTGTTTTATGTATTTTTCTTTTGTGATGAATAATAGTGCTTCAGGACAAACAGCAGTACCTTTTCCTCTCAGAAGCAAACTGAAATTGAAGCAGGGCACTTCAAAAGCTCTGTGAACTGGCAAAGTGTATTTTCAGTGGAAGGCTGCAAGCTCTTAGGTTTCTGAAATGGGCATCTTTAACCAGGGCAGACCCTTTAAAATGTTGATGTGGTAGCATTAGTTGAAAGAAAGAACAGTCCTCTCTTTTAGAAATGCAGAAAATACAGTAAAGCTGTGCCTGGAACAGTCACCAAATTTCCTAACTACTAGAACTGCTTTTATTCTGGATTTCTGTCACTTAACAATAATCAGTAAGAGAGGTGAAGAGCTACTTGATGCTTCTTCATGTTGTGCAAGGTACCATCTAACATGAGGATTGAGCTCCATTAACCAATCAACTAACTGAGAAAGCATGTTCACTGTTGGGATATGTCTAATTTAAGTTAATGCTTTGCTATGTAATTTTTTAGAGAAAAACATTTATGTTCTTTATTTCTGACTTAGCTTGTGTTGGATGTTGTAATGTCTTTTTGTTTATAGTAAACTGCTAAGCAAACTGACTATAAGCTGTGACCTCAAGAGCTTAAGTCCTTTTGGAGTAGCATATGTTTAAAAATGCATTTCATTAATCAAACTCAACTGGCAACTGGAATTCAGCATGTGGTCAAGTTAAACATAATGCTTATGGTGACTTTTCTCAATTGGTTAGGCATTAGATGATGAATTCACAACAACGGGAAAGCAAAATCAATGGCACAGTAGACCTATTTCTGAATGGACCACCCAGCAAGTGTGCCACTGGTTGATGGGAATGAACATGGAGCAGTATATTACAGAGTTCACAGCTATGAACATAGATGGACAGCAATTAATGCAGCTTGACAGTGAGAAGTTAAAGGTATGTGAATGCCCCAGGATAGATTTGTAACCATGTAAGTTTCACTGCTTATTCAGACATTTTTAACCTGCAAAGTCTATTTTCTTGTTCTCATAGCTTATTTAGGGATAGAGTTAGACTTACTCTCTCTTGTTATTTGTGACTTTATTTGGAGTTACTTGCTTTTGAAATACTTGGAGACTCCACAGTTAGATGGCAATCAATTAGTAATTGATTGTGGAATTAAAGACAACCTGTTTATAATCAGAAAAATAAAAATGTTGCTTCCTTGTCTGCATCTTGAGTAAATGAAATTAAGCATAACTGTCCAAAGGGTCTTGATACAGCTGTCATCAATCTCAATATAAGGTCATATCAAAACAAGATCCAGCCAATCCAAATGCATAGAAGAGCAACCCAATTTCAGAAATGTTTCTTCCACATCTCCATATGAGAAGGCTAAAATCCTATCTGGTGGTCTTTTAAATGGTTCAGGTTTTTACTCCTGCTGACAATATGTACTCTGAATCTTTCGAGCCTTTACATCAGGAAGCTGCATGGTCTGTGTATCCTTTACAGTACTAGGACACTCTCCAGTTTTTCTTTTCCATTAGGTTATCAGGCTGCATTTTGGACAGGCAAGATGTGTGACTAAAAGACTGGTCTATTCCAGCATAAGGCAAATTATTATTAATGATGAATAGTAGAATTTGAGTTTCAGTGGGGAAAAAAAGCAGATAGCTTTGTCTCCAAAATGTAGCTGCATTTCAAATAGACGTATATTTTGTAAAATTTCCTGGACACAGAGGAAATACCAGTGACTGGCCTGTCAAACGACTGTCTCTATTTGGGCAACTTCGGATGTTGATGCCTAAAGCTCAGTGTACACCCAGTGCCATTCGGGTTGACAGAACGTGAGTGTAGTCAGGAACTTGGCATCGCGTGCTGCCACCTGCTGATCGAAGATCGAAGAGCGCTGCTTACTGAATCACTTCTTAGTAACAATTCAGAATCCTCAATATTGAAATTGAAGAGTAGTTACTGAATATACAAATATCTAGAAAAATATTTTGAGACTCTTGCTTACTATGCTATTTTCTGAGAGTTCTCAGGAGTCTGTATGTTTATAAAATGCAACGTAAAACTTACTTCATTATGGAAGAGTTGGCCCAAGTTTCCTTACTTACCTTGTTGCCCAGGTAATTATTTGCAATGCTTTTGGGGCCTTATCTTATTTTGGGAGCTTATCTTATTTTTCAGATAAACAGACTATCTTGCAGCAAAGTGAACAGCACTTTCCTGAATTGTTCATGCACAAGAACTGTTGACAATGCTGTTGGAAAAAATTACTGATGAGGTTTTGTTTTCTTTTCCCCCCACAAAGGCTTTGGGAGTTTCCAGTCAAAATGACCGATCAACAATAAAGAAAAAAATTAAGGATATTAGAAAAACACAAGAAAAACTGGAAAAGCAGAAGGAAAAGGTTCAAAAGAAGGAGAGAGAAGTTCGCAAGACTGGCAGAGTGGTGGCCACTCTTGAATCAAGCTGCTAAAATGACCATTTTATTTTAGTGCAGACCTGCCTAATCTTGAGGTAGTTTAGCAGATTTGTATATAATTGTACAATTGAGGGAGGAGGGAAAGTGCAACAGTTTAATATGGTAGGTGGTTTTTTACTTCTTAATTGTGGTCTCTCCCCATTACAGCCCAGTAAAATGAAATAACGTTTTCAGTATTTTTATTCCTAGCTGACTCTGCCTGTGCTAATAGACAATAATTTAACTTTCTGCCTTAAGTAACATTTCTGCTTCTAAGACCTCAGATGCCCTTTTCATTGAAATGGATGTTTGTGAAAAGTAGAATACTGTATTAAAAATCATTCCAAGAGTAGTCAACTAGCATTTCATAGAGTTGAATCTGATAGAGGGACAATAGAAGAATCCTGCCAACAAATTCAGTCTGTGACAGTCTGTTTATCTGTTGCCACTAAAGATGTATAGTAAAAATTAAGTTTAAGAAAATGGTAATGTCAAATTAATTTAAAAAGAAAGCATGTATTTCAAATTTATGGATTATGTTGTTTAAATTTGTATTTCTGGGACTTCAAAGTTCACTTTAGTAGCACATTGTTTTTGAATTCTGTGTTGCAATTTACTGAGAAAATAACAAGAAATACTAAGTAGTTTTCACAAACTACATATCCTAAGCGTAATATTAAGTTTTCTGTACACTACCGTGAGGTGTTGGGACAAGGTTTAAACCTATAAATAAGATCCTTTTTAACCTATTTTTCCTAAATAATACATAGTTTTATAGATTTATGCTATGAATAAGATCAATTTGCAATACATGTATTTCTCTTTTCTACCTGCTACAAGATTTTTGCGGACCAAATTTATATATTTGCTAATTTTAAATGATACTGTTTTTCAAACTTCAAATACTGAGGGAAGAATTGTAAGAAAAATTATCACTGACGCACTGGGTTTCTGCCTTGTATTTAAATGTTCAATTGTAGACTACAGATTATTTCTCTTTAAAGGAGGATTTGATTCTCAAAATAGCTTAGAACATGAATTGGTGTTTTGTATATTTACATACTATTTTCTAGAGATAATACAGGAGCACTTCCTTACATTAGATTATTCCAGAAACATAGTTTCATTTCCACCCTAAAATGAACTAGAACAAAACTTACATAGTTTGTTTATGTGGACCAAGTTCTCCTTTAAATCTATGGACTGTTTTTCATTTTAATTAAATGAATGAACTTCACTGTTGGTGTTTCACTTTTTTTTTTTTTGTATAAATGTCTTAAGAATTTCAGCAAAATTGTGTGGAAATGCATCTGCACACTATGCATTTCCAAAATAAAGTTTGAAAATCTCAGTAAAAATTACTTTTTCAAAGAGGTTATATTTCAGTTTGATGCATTAGGAAACTCTTCTTTGGTCAAGATTTAATTTATTTACTTTGTTTCCAGTGGTTTTGAGTTGTACACAACAGACCTTGAGCCAGAGAGGAATGCTGCCCCACTGCTAACAGTGAAAGGAACTAGAAGTGTGGAATCATCAAATGCTCAGGATCACACACGTAAAACCACCCTTCAATTAATTCAGTCAAGAAAGTTTTGTGCTTAGAATAGTGACAGAACCATGTATTACCTTGTTCCCTTAAGCCCACAGCTGCACCCCGTGAAGAGTTTTCTCAAGGAGAGTAGTGGAAATAATGGTGTGAGAGGTTTCCCTGGTTGCAGAGCTGTTGTAGCTAAACAGGGGCCATAGCTGGGCTGATAAACTCACCTGGCACCTGAGCATAAGAACATGGATTACCACAGACCACAGCATTTAACACCTGTCAGATGTTGACCCACAAGGCTGGCTGCACAGAATGAGCTTAGTTCCAAGCAACACAATCACGCAACAGTTTAATTTTTACAATAGTTTTAATGAATAAATGTAGTGATTCTTTCAAAAAATTAACACAAACCAAGATTAATTTTACAGTGCAAGACTGAGCTCATTTTGCATACAAAACTATTAATCTCAGTATTTTGATAGCTGAGCTGCTATACTGATTCTCTACAGTGATTCACTTCAACTTAACCAGTGCACTAGCAATAACTTCAGTATAGTATTAAAACCACTACACAAAAAAATTGTCTTCTGAACTTCTATTTAAACCAAAAGTTATCAGAGATCAACCTTGTAAGTAGGGTTAAACATTGTAAACCACAATACTACACATTTGTGTTGTCACCACAATCATTTGGAGTGGCAGGGGAAGAGAGAGAAATACAAATATAGTTACACAGCAAGTTGTTCTAAGAATACAGTTGATAGCTGAGAACATTAAAGAGGCTTTACTTCAATAATATCTGAAATACTTAATAGACTTTGTAGAAAACAAACTTAGCTTTGCTTCAGAAACATCTCTTGCAGTCCTCAGATGTTACTACAATCAGTTCAATCGAACTAGTTAAAAGATTTAAAATTTAGCATACAAGCCAGAATGATCAGCTTCAGACCTGAGTTTTTAAAAGCCCTTGCTGTAACTTTCAGCTTTAGTTTAGCAAAAGCAATAGCTGCAGGGGCCTCAAGGTGCTCACAAGCTTGAGTGGAGCAGGTAACCCTGCTGTTCTGGTAGCAATTAAGCTTGAGTAATCCTCTCAGACTGTCTGTGTATATAGCCCAGTCTATAATTCACTCCTGTTAAAGTAGCCTACATTACCGTCACCAGGGTATAAAAACATTTCACTGTTTTGCAGAACTAGGGAGGTAGCAGGTGATAAATCTTGAATCTGGCTCAGCTACAACTAGAACAGCGTGACTTCAATTTCTACCCCACCAGTTCTTCCCTTCACTTGTGGTATCTCACCTTCTGCTCTGCACAGAGATAGTAAACTATCAAAATTTAGGCTTATTCTTTCTGAGAGGGATTATGCATGTCTGCTGCAAAACAAAAAATCACAGAATTACATGCAGTTAATTAACTGAGAAAAGGATTAGTTCTCAGTGGCTTTAACTCCTAAAACATTCAGAATTACAGGGATCGGAGGGTGCAACATTTATGTGTATGATTTGAACAAAGCTGGCACAGAAGGCATTAAAAAAAGTTGAATCCTTTACTAAAAGGATTTTGTACCTGAAGTGTAATACTCATTTCCCTGTCTTCCCCAGTGTGTTTTGACAGTTTGACTGATGCACATTCTGCTTACCATGTTTTAAGTTGTAGTTACTACAAAAATGAGGCCAGAAGCACATCACAAATACAAAGGTATTTTCAAGAACTGTTAATTCCACTTTTTCTTAAATACTCCTGAGAAGGTAGCTTATATTGTCAAAGGATTAGAGATGCCCTATTAAGGGCAAATTTTAAAAATCTGTTTATTAAAATAGTTTCCATTTAGAGATCTTACAAGGGCTAAAAGGTTGATGCTGCATTTCGGTAGGACCTACAGAAACACAGGCAAAGGCAAGACAACATTTCCCTACTGTACACAAGCCAGCTTTATTTGTTAATTCATGATGATCAGGGAAAGATAACTGTCACATGTATTGTATACTCACATTACACAAAAAAGAAATGACTGATGCCACATACCTGAGATACATTATACCAGTAGTTGCAGCTAAAAATATTTTTTATTGGTTTTTTTTTATCCCTAGAGAGATAAGTGTGATTTACACAGCTGAAAAAACCCATGATGTAGACAAGGTGTGTAGGCAGTGTATATAACTTTGCAAAATTAGGCTTCAGTATGCTTAAAGGAATAGAAAATGCCATACAGGTACAAAGGTATAGCAATAAGCTCCTCAATATTTCTTACATGAGTTTCTCATTAATCTGTAATACAGTATAATGGAAAAATGCTCCAGTGAGCTTTTTCAATGGTTTTTCCATTAAAACAATTTTGTAATTATACAAATTAATACCAGTTGTGATAGAGATTGCACTGATCCCTATAAAACCCAAAATATTTTTCCCTTGACTTAGCTCTGAACGTAGTCAAAAATAGAAAATGAGACAAATTGTGACCTTCTTACTTAAAATTTAAAAGTATGTACAGGTTTGGGAGTTTTGGTGGTGGCTGGTTTTTTTTTTTTTTTAATTCCAGAAAAGACTATTTACACTAAACCTTTTGTTACTCCACTTAAAATTACTTCACATATAAATGTGGGTCAACATCTTGGTATAAATCAGGTCTTTTAAATTCCCTTTACAGACAAACCTACTTCTTATGAACTGCTGAGGAAAGAGCTACATACTGCGAAAAGTGGTCATGTCCTTTGGCTCACTGCTCGGCACACACCAGTCATCTGCTTCATGGTTTGCTTTATAATGCTTCCAGGCTGCTTTGTTATAGACAGGAAGTCTTTCAACTGATTCTGTTGATAAGGCCTGTAAGGAGAGAAGACTGTAGCTGATGGTTCTTTTTAATTAAAGTTATAGCAACAGAACAAAGAGTTCCATTAGCAGTTTGGATTAGAGCTGCTGATAATAGCAAAATGGTAAAGTGTTACATCATACCTTGATGTAAATAACTGCATCTGTACCGTAGCCTTCTAAGGAATACAGTTTCAGGTCTCCCTGGAAGTACTGTGCATACAGACGTGATATAGGCAAGCCGTAACCAAATCCAGCCTGATCCAAGAGAAAAAGTGTATTTCCATTAATTGCATCAATCAGTGGTGTTTTCTGTTTGAACTTAATAGGCAGACAAACGAAGCATGATGTTTGACAGTAAGAGAGTTCAAATGTTAACTATTACGCCCCCCCAAACTGTTATACACCCCAAAACCAGAAGAATGCAGGGATACTTGTGATTATAGAAAACTGTTTTATTCCTTCTTCAGGCAGGCTGGGAGATCACACTTTTTGTATTATGGTAGCATTTTGAAGAGAAGATACCATTAGAGAAAACTGTAGTGTGTCTGCTTCATGGAGCCACTAATCTTAAGAACACTGAGAACTTAAAGTCAGATACATTTCATTATCAGTATATATAAAGGTTCAAGAGGAAACGTCTATGAATTCGTAGCTAAATACCAAAATTCTATCCATCCCTGACTGCAGTAGCAGGACATAGCCCCGAAGTGCTAGGCATAATTTTTTTTAATCTGCTGAATTTTAGAAGTGATCCCTCAATGAGCATCCACAACACTTCTCTGTAAAGATCTAGTAGTTGCACAGTCATCTACATGCAGAACATTGCATTTTAATATGCAATGCAGAAGAATAGAGGAAAGCTGTTCAGAGATTCTAACCAAGAGCTTAGGCTTTATTTCTTGTGCATCTATTACACTCACATGAGACCAAAGTAAATTATTCATATGCTCTGTCACATCTATATACCATCTGGGGGATGGTACAATCGACTAGACAGCACAAATGAACTATGGCCTTGACTCAAAGTCATTGCTACAGCTATTTTTCTTTTCATTTGGTGGCTACGAAAAAGAATTCAGAGCTCTGTCCTCACTAGAGTACATACAGCATAGCTAAGTGTTCTGCTTGAAGTAGCTGATCTTTAGCTTTAGTAGAGAAAAACAGAATCTTGAATAATTTTTAGTATTTTATGCAATTTTCCAGAAAAATATTTTCAGAAAAATACCTCAATTAACCCTGTAACATCCAAAGGCAATACTTACTGTTTCTATAAAATCAGTACTTCATAGCTTTGGCTGAACGGTTTCTTTTGTGACCACTAAACATAGCCAAGATATAAAAGATCTGCATACCAGAGGTGTAGCTCGTGAAGTCTCAATACGAGGACGTGGTGCTGTTGAATACATGTAGTTGAACAGTCTGTCAATTTTCCTCAGAGGAACACCACCACCACGGTCACTCATCTGGAACAACAAGGAGCATGTATAGGGTTATGCCCCTGAATACATTTTTATAAAAGACAGCTTTTCTCAAACAGTAAGCCTGAGAAAGCTCAGGTAAAACATAATACAAAGTTGTCCCTATTAAGTTGCAAGTTTTCTTTAATTCTCATCTCCAACAATGACCAGAGGAAGACTAATCCTTCCCTTCCATCCCTTATCCAAACTATAAATAAAATACTACTGTAAGAAGCAGTTGTATCCTCTTGGAAGCAAAAAAATTCTGCTTAATTTGTGCATTGCTTTTATCTTGTCCATAACTCAGTATTGTCTGAACTCAGTATCTATAACTTTTAGAAAATGTCAGGCTCTCTGTATTTTTAGTCTTTATTCCTCAGGAATGCTGACAGTTAAACGTAATTTACTAAAACCTGTTACTGAAGGAGTAAGTCAAAGGAATTGTTTTTCTACAGTTTAGTTAGACCTATAAAAAAACCTAGTGCTTGCAGTTGGTCTTTGAAATCCAACATGGAAAAATAAGAAACTGCAAAATTTGATTTGTATGGAATATACAATATTTATTTTTCCTTTTTTTCAGTTGTTTCACACCTGTATAGCTCTGTCATTGACAGTTGCAAAATGCTGCTGTTACAATTGTATAAAGATGCTACTTCATTTTTAGTCATGGTTTATAAGCTAGGCAAGACTCAAGCATGGCAACAGCACAGGATGCTATTGCAGAGCCTTCAGTTTAACTGTGCAGCTTCCTCATGAATTTCCTACTGATGCAGTATGTGAAATTCCATAATGGTCTTTTTACTTACATAATCACATATAATCTATTGACAGAACCAGATTGCTGCCTAAAGTTACTAATATGCTGTCTATGACAGGGAAATAAAACCCCTAATCAAAATAACCTTCAAAATAATAAAAAAGTGCATACCTTCACAGTTAAATCCTCGTTTCCCAATGTGACATGTACATGAATTGCAGGATAAATGCATCGATCAGCATTGTGTTCCATGGTGGCTCTCATTGCATTCTGCAATTTCAAGTACAACTTAAATCCTATTCACTTTGTATATTATCTTAAAATATCAGGAGTTATTTTTACCATATATTTCAGCTTCAGAACAAATGTATATTGGTTTAGAATTTGGTTTTTTATATTTTGGTTTATTCAGAATCAGTATTTATGCAGCTAATTAGAATACACGTCAAATATTTGATTTTTTTAAAGGAAATATCTGAATAGTTTACTGTACAACATTTTTGTTGTACAGTTCTTTATAATGCATAGTACATGCAATATGACACAAGGATCAAGAAATGTCTAGGACTGAACAGCTTTATAGGACCTGTTACACATTTTACCAGACTTGAAGATGTCCCAAAATTTATGTATCTTATTCTCACTTGCTTTATTAATACCTTCATACATTTTAAGATTTAAGCTACCTGTTCATAAGGTGTCAGATGCAATCAGTGGCTAGGCAAAGGAGATATATCTTCCAAAGCTGTTCATTTTCTATTCAATTACTGTTTGTCTAAATAGTACAATTTAGCTATGTTTCTGCAGTCAAACAGCAGGAGGTTTGCACTTGCAAAAACACACAGCTGTCTATCCAGAATTAGTTCAAAAAGTCAAACCAATATAATTTCACTAAATGAAGTTGTATAAAAGAATTGTATAATGGTAAGTGCACAGACCTTGAAAAGTTCAAAAACCATGTGATAGAGATGTGATGGCACGTACACCACTTGCATAGGCTGTCCTGGCGATTTAACTGGAGAAAAGAGAGACTAAATCACTAAATAGAAAATGAGGCATCTTTTATTCATTCTCGCAGTAATTCAAAACATGAATTGGTATTGTTGAATTTACAAGAGGAGGAAAATTTGAACAGAGATCTTTTGAAAAGTATGTTAATCTAAAAGTCATATTCAGGAGTTTCAAATGTTGTTTGCGGCTTTAAAAATTAATCTTAAAACCACTTTGGCATCACTGATTAGGGCACATCATAGTTGCTTTCTAATACCCATGAGAAGGTTATCGTGAAGATGGAATGGAATGTTTAGTATAAATCTTTGCAGTGTCACAAGAAATGAGAGAGGATAAGATGCAGTAGTGTTGGGTGAAGGCATAAAAGAAATCTTAAGGAGGGAAGGAGGCCGCTAAAATCTGTTACATCAACAGCTGTAGTGTCAAAAACTTTACTGAATTTCAGTTTTCTAATTAAAGGGAAGAATAGGGAAAGCCTTCTCTCAGATTTTAAAAAACCAAAACTATTTACACAGTAGACACAATAGCTATATGAAAAGCAGGAGGAGAGCATTTCACCACCAGATACTTTAGAAGAAGTCCAAGAGGGTGCTTCCATATTCACTTACCATTCGACTCTTCAAGAATAAGTTCTGGAGAGCTCATGTAATATAAATCACAAAGTACCTTGGCACTTTCATAGCCATCTGTAACAAAAACACAGGAAGTTACATTTCCTCCTCCCACTTTTTTTTTTTTCCTTTACTGTTTGCCAAAAAGAAAAAAATTGAAAGTACTGTGCACTGTTGGGGAGATTTTGTATTTTCTCACAAAAATTGCTGGGTTTATAGGAAAAAGATACAAAATTGTATTACACTTTAAACAAAATTTCAGCTTTGAGTGTGAAAGAACTTAACAGTGTATGAATATCAGGATGTGTATTTGCTCTTAGTACAGACATGCATGTGAGTTTTTAATATTCTAGTTCTTATCTGCTGAATTTACCTCTAATAACTTCAACAACATTGCAGTTAGGATCGATGCTTCCGATGTGCTTGGGATGAGCTGGATTACTTTTCCCACCAAAAAGTAAAGCTGCCAAAAACCAAAATACTATTTAATACCCAGTATAATTTTATAATTTTAGTTTATATCTTCAGTTTTGCTAAATAAAAATTTATAGTCAATCTATAATTCCAGTCTTTACCATACTTGAAAGCCTACTATTAATAAATATTTTAGGAATCGTATTGAGTTTATACATAGCAAGGCAAATTGTGTACTCTTAGGTAGCATTTAAATACATATTAAGCACTTAGAAATTAAAGGGAAACACACTTGACATCGTACAGGTGTCATTTCCCCTCCTGCCAACACTGGCACTTACAGTGTTGATTTAGGAGCATCCTGATTGAAATGCGGCTCATGTAGAAACGGTCTAAAAAATACTGCACGTTCTGTGAGGTCACTGGGTCAATGCCAAAGCTTTCCTTATATTCTATGATTCCTTGAGCCATCGTAGGAATGACATCGTTGTGTCGGTTCCGGATTTTTATCACGGTATCTGTAAAACTAGAATTGTTACATTGTTAGTCTTTCACTTACAAGGGAATTTAATGCTCTGGCAAATAGAGCACCTGCCTACAGAACTGAAGACTGTTACCTCCAAAAATATCACAGGTCTGCCTAGTGCAGTAAGAAGACAGGTCAGTCTTTTACAGCTAATTTCAGGTGACCAACACTGAAACAATCAGTCATCAACTGTTTTGACTATGTATAAAATTATTTACTTATCTTGATTACTGCCAAGAGAAAGAGAAAACAGTGCCCCTGTTTTCATGCAGAACAACCCATGCCTCTCAAATGGCAGTTATGGTCAGCCAACACTGACCAAAGCCACTCTACAGAATGACATGATGTTTGAAACTGCTTTGATTCCTGTTTTACTGTACCCTCCTTTTAGGGACAGGGGGTGACATTACTGCAATTCTTACATAAAGATTAGAGATGCATGAAATTTTTCTTAAACTACTGCTTTCTTGCTATTTCTTCCACAAAATATTTACAAAGTATTAACATGTGTGACAGCAAATCCTTACCTGTGAATAGCCCCTGAATCTTCTGAGCTTTTATCCTTAAAGTCAAGGATCTCCTGAAGACTTTGGACGTACCTTTCAATGAAAGAAACAGGACAAAGACCAATTCTAATCTGCCTCCCCAGATTTCTTTGGTTAGCAATTTGTGGTTTTCCAAGGTTGCTTTGTCATTGCACCTATCCCCTGTGAATTTTGTTAAGATTCATTTGACTCTACTCATGATGTTTCTTCCAAAACTTCCAGAGCAGTGAATTCCACAATTTAATTAGAATACATAAAATATCATCTTTGTATTTTAAACCCAGTAGGTGGTCACTTATTTGCAGCCCCAACAAGTTCCTGTTATTAGAAAAATCTTTCCAGCTTGTTCATGATTTAAGTATTTCTGACATCTCTTTCTTTAGATGCATATTTTCCAAGCTGAAGAATTCTATTTGGTTTCTCCTCACGTAGAAATTGTTCCAACCCTCTGATTATCCCTCTTGGTCTTTTCTGTTCAGGATGGAGTGACTGAAACTGCATGCAATTCAGACAAATAATGGGCTAACACAGTGGTACAATTATTTTCCTCCCCATTTGTTATTTAGTTCTTAACACTATTTTCCTTCTTACCCATTAACTGGCATATTCAGAAAAATATTCCCAGTAGCCTTGAAATTTATTTTTCCATTTTAAGCAAGCAAGCAAGCATATGGGGACAGGAGAGTCATCCCTGTGTTCTACTTACAGGGAGAGGAGGATCCTTCCTGTGCTCTACTTTCCATTTGTCCAAGTGAAATTCGTTTCCCATTTGATCAATGTAATTTAGTATCATGAGAAGGTAAGCATTTGTGTTTCATTAAAAGCCTTCATCTTTATTGATAGTTCTTTTTATATTCAGTCACCTAATCAATCCCACTTATTCACTGGCAGATTTTCTGTTCTCTTAACTTTTAAAAGCCTTTTCAGATATCCTTGTGCCTTTGGCCGTTGCCAAGCAATCTCTCGGTTTTGCTTTCATCTTACAGAAGTTTATGCTTATGTGTAAGTTCCTTATTTGAAAGTAGATTTTACCTTTCAAAGAATGTCTTTTTAATAGCTTCACATTCTTTCTGTTGTTTTATGTCTTGGCTTTGGGAGCTTCCTATTAATCTTCCTTCATATTTTCTACACCTTTACTATCCATGATAACCTGTCTTGTAAATAGTTTCTACTATGCTTTGGAAGCATATTGTGCCTTAGTCTGCTTCTGTTGGTTTCTTCACCTAGCTTCTTCATTTTTAGGTAAGTCCTCCTATTAAATATTGTTCTAGCAAATTTTTATTTTTTACAAAACCAAACATAAATATTTTGCATTCTCATACATTAAGTATGCAATACTTAATGATTTTTAATTCCCTTATGGGTTCTCTAATTGCTCCTAAAGGGTTTCTTCCAAGACTGTAAATTTAGTTTTTGATCTGTATCATACTGGATATTTAGACTCTCAGCCTAAGGAAGGTATGTTCATGTAAGGACCCCACGTTCTTCCAGTAGAAGAGAACCGAGTTCCTCTAACCTGTAGATATGCAGACGGTCACCCTGAAAGGTACAGAATGTCACTGTTCTTACCAGCTCTGCACCAGCTGAACTGAAGGTGTTTTTAAGAGGTTGTCTGGAAGCAGGCTTATTTCCTTCATTATGTTTGCCAATCTCACGGGCAACTCTTGTCGCAGAAACATGAATGAAGTCTTTTCACAAGCATTTTCAGATCCTAAGACCAAAATAAATATATGACATCAGAATACAGTCAATACTTAAAGTAGAAAACTACACAAACTCTTACTTTCTTGCATAAGAGGCCTGTGCCTTTGTTTCAAAGTTGAGTCAGCCAGGCTGGTAAGCCAGTGTTTCTTCCATGGCAGCAGCCCATTTGTTATTTCCAAATTTATCTCATGTTGAAACCTACCAGGCCTGCTGGGATAACAAGAATCCTCAATACACAAAAAGAAACTAATGCAGTAGCTGCAGATCCATACTATTCAACTTTAAATACAGCTTTTATCAATGTATATTGTGCATTTTATTTGCAGCAAACATCGATTCTAACCAGCACTGATTAGTTTGTCATTCTGAGCATGTCAGAGAAGCAAATGAAACCAGCATAGGAAGCTCTTTATAGGAAGGACACCTGAGAAAGTATCATGGTCCCATACACCCTGCTTTTGATCACTGATCTTACTGAATTCCCATAACTCATTACTGGAACACTTTGAGAAAATAAATTCTGTAATAGTGATCTCATCTTCAACTAAAGCTATTCACTGTTTTACAGGAAGACAGATGAATGGATTCACATGAATACTGAGAAAGTAGGACAAGCTACTGTGCTTAGCCACTAGGATAGTAGTTCTCCCACATATCTACTTCTTTTTTTCATTTTAAAAAGCTAGAAGCAAAAATACTGCACCTGTTGATAACTAACCTGTCCTTTTACAAAGACAAATGTCATCTGTGTGGGTGGCAGTGCAATGTGGCTATTAAAATCAAGACCTCAATTTACTCCCACAAAACTTCTTTTCCTGGGCAAGAAAGGAGGGTGCAGCATGGGAAGAGGCTAAGAAATGCTGTACTTCATGCTCAGCCAGACTTCTTCCTAGACTTCAAGAGTATCATGTAAACAGCATCTGAACTTACTAATCTGTTCACCTGCTGCAGTGAAGTACATACTCAGGTTTGGTGTTTCACAACAAGTATCTCCTAAAAATTAACTCTGTTCTTACTGCTCAGTTTACTCCTTCAATGTGACAAGGGGGAGTGCAAGAAAAAGATTAAAGTAAGGGACATGGTAAAAAAAAAAAGAAGCTAGGAGCATCTTAAACAGCAAAAATCTACCAAATTGAAATGGAGTAGTTTACTTAAAGCATCCAGATTCATAAACTACACTCATGAAAGTCAGTTAACTTAATGAAAAAGGGAATAGCTTACAAGAAATTGCTCCCCAGTGGCACTTACCAGTATTATGCCTTGTCTACATATGAACTCTGCCCAGAAACCTTTCATTCTCCCTACTCAGATTGCATTTCAGGCATGACTGGTACTGGTCTTTCCCTCTTCTTGGGTAAAATTCCACAAACAAGTCACATTGAGGGTATTAGAATGTAAATATAATCTTTAAATGCCTCGTACACCCAGCAAATTACATTCCACAAAATAGTGTTTGTATCTGGAGGCTGCATTTTTACAGTCCTAGGTCAAACATGGAGGGCAGTTTAGGGCAAAACTTCACTCAATGGGCAAATGACTCCTCGTGCAGCTACAGTCTATCCAGGCAGAAATGGGTAAGACTCCTACAGAAAATCCCGTGGGCTCATATGCCAAGATATGACTGATGTGTGTGAGCCAGGCATTTTTAAGTCAGCATTACCAGATTTTCTTATTTCCTCTTTGAATGCTCTCACTATAGCAAAAGGAGACAAAGAAACTCTAAGGAAAACACCATCAGATCATAACAGCTACAGAATGTCTTAAAGACAAATACTGTCTCAGTCCTGCAGTCTATTTTCTTTTTGTGCCTTTGTTGTTAGTTTTTACTATTTGTGATTAAATCCTTAAGCAAAAGAGAGAAAAAGAAACTTTAAAAGTTTTCAAAATTAGTTTTACCTTATCTTCAGGTACTAACAGCAAAAAAAGTAGCCTATCTTTTGACACAAGGGAATAGCATGCCTTGAAAATAAACGCTCATTTTAAGGTAAGCGCTATTTTATCAGTATTTAGTGGTATAATAATAGAGGTCAAAGCAAACTCTGAATTACAAGATTCTTTGCTGTAAGTATGGTAGCAACAGAACATAGGGTGGGGTTCCTGTATGAATCTGGAGTTTTAAATGCTGGATATATTCCGTCACCTCGAATGAAACATTGAACAGATGGATGAAGTGACAGCACATAGTTAAAAGAAAGTCTTCTTTGTAAGTCTTCCTACTTACACAAAGTCTGCAATCAATTCTCAGTTATGTTTTACTTACAAAAATGTAAAAAGGAACGCAAGTATTAACTAGTTAAATGTTTATATGCACCACTTATGTGTTTATGGACACCAGAGTGCCTTGAGTACAGAAACAGATTGTATTATAGAATGGCTCCAACCTCAGGCTTTGAAAAGGTTTCTCAGCACGATTTACACAACCTTTCTCTGTGTGGTCTTTGCTTTGAGGCAGAACACAACCATTGCTGTGATCTCTTTTGTTTCCCAGCAGTCACTCAAACCTGGAAGCATTTATGAGTGGGTTTAGTGCAGAATGTAAAACGGAGTATCCTGTTACTGATTTACTCTTTTTCAACGCTTGACTCCGAATCCTCCAGGATGGCTTTTGGTCCCTGCGTCCCGCTCCTTCTCTCACATGCCTTCTCAACCAGCAGCCTTTGGGGAAGTGTTTCTGTAGGGCGCAGACACACGATCGAGAAGCGATGACTGTTTCAGCCCCTCGGTGCCATCCGAGGTTAAACGTTCCATGTGTTTGGGATATACCTTGGAAGGTGGCACGCTGACAGCTTGCAAAAGGCTTAACCAGTCTCACCTGAGTCACTGCTCAACGCTAGCAGTTGTCACAGCTGTGCCCACCCCCTCCCCAACACTGCAGGTTCTGCGGGAAAACGCCCAACTACTCCGATGGTGCCAAAGGCTGGAGTTTTCAGCTGAATGTCACCCTTGTCACACTTCCAGTCTCCGGGAAGGAGCCAACTGGGCTCCCTTCTCCCAGAAGAAAACAGGGCCTTTTCCTGGCAGAAAGCACAGCATTAGCAAGAGAGAACCAACAGCCGGGCAGCGCTGACGGGGCGGGGGGGTCGCGGCCGGAGCCGCCCCGCTCCTCACAGGCACCTACGGCAGGAGGGGCAGCGGCCGGAGCGCGGCCCGGCGGGGACTCACCGAAGTCCAGGAACTGCTTCATGGAGAGCGGCGAGGGGGAGAAGCGGGAGTAGAAATCCACCTGCTGCGGGATGGTGCCCGGGGAGGCGCCGCGCAGCAGAGCGCGCAGCAGCCTCATGGCGCGGCTGCGGACGCCCCGCTCCGCTCGGCTCGGCTCAGCTCGGCTCGGCTCAGCTCGGCTCGGCTCGGCTCGGCTCAGCTCGGCCCGGCCGCCATTTCCCGCCACGCCGCTCCCCCGACCCGGCCCCTTCGCAGGCCGCGCCGCCGGGAGGAGGTGCCCGGGGGAGGAGGGCGGAGGAGAGGGCGGCTCTGAGGGAGCGGGGCGGGGGCGGCCGGTCAGCCGTGCCCGAGTCTCGATGGCCCCGGCTCGGGAAGGCGGCGCTCGCTTCCCGCAGGAGCCCGAGCACGGCCAGGTACGGGAGCGTTCCGGGGGCCGGAGCCGTGAGGGGGCCGGAGGGCGGCGGGTGCGGGGCTGGGCGCGGGATGAGGCCGGGCCGGGGCCCCTCGGAGGGCAGAGCCTCACCTGAGGGAACCGGCCGCGGCTGTGCAGCCGTGACTCTCCTTAATGGAACACCTTCTGCCCAGCTGCAGGAAGGGCGGGGATTTGTTTTAGTTATCAGGAAAAAAAGAGAATTAAAAAAAATTTACAGAGGAAAGACAGGGCTTCTGCCTTTACAGATATGATCACGATCTGTCAGCAATGAGCACAATACATGTCTGTATTGGTTAGAAAGCAGTTGGACCACAGATCACATTAAATCGCTTTACTGGCTGTTAGGACAGTAGTGCAACATGTGAGGTAACAGCCAGTGTATTTAATAGTTCACTGTCCTACTCTGGTAGAAATATATAGAATATTAACAAAAAAGACAATTAAGAGTGATTATAAGTTCTTCTGATAAACTTACTGCAGTATAGATGTTAAGGGAATTTTTGACATTGGCCTCTTATGCCCATCAGGTTTATTGGCACAGATTGATTTTGATATCTGGTAGCTTGGTGCCTCAAAAGAGGGAACCCAGACAAAGAAATCCCCGTGCAGTGCTGCACTTCCCAGCTCTGTACTGGTGGTAACTGTTGAACCCCTCCACTTCAAGAAACCAAGCAATATCCAGCAAACATTTCACTTGATGAACTTACCAGTGCTGAGAGGGATCTATGCTGCTCTGCAGTACTTAGGTAAGCAGCAGCAAGGACACTTCTTGCACCAAGCTCTGTTCTCTGCCTGTTCTCTAGGATAAGGCAGGTATGCCCTGGAAAGCACAGCTTGCAAACGTTTTGTGGAGCTAGAAAAGGAGGACAGGGCTCTGGCCCTTGTCTGTATGGAGAATGCAAACTGCAGGCCCCCAGCCCCTGCACAGGGACAATGGCACACCTTGGGGGG